>OMNM01045207.1:0-10968 GCA_900302745.1 Parablennius parvicornis
GCAGAATTCTGTGGTGAAACCCACCGCCTTGTTTTCTGTGAGCGCTGTCCGTCTGGTGCCGCTCCTCATTCTTCTGACATACCCCCACCCGCACACCAGCTCTTTGCGTTTCACTGTCATTGTCAGCTAAGGTGACTAGTTATATACTCGCATGTGTGATAAATACAAATAGACAAACACAAACCTATAGCTAAAGTGTATTTTGTGAGGGAATGGATGTTGGGAGGGCCCCTGAGAGGCTAAGAAAAACTGCACTAGTGGAATATGATGGAGCACCGTTGAGGTGGTGTAGTGTGGTGCAGTGAGATGACCAGTCGGATGTCAAGGCAGTGTTAATGGAAAGGTAAAACAAAAGTAAAGAGATGATTTTGGCTTGTTGGGATGCAGTGTTTTTTTTTATCATTTGTACTGGTCCGTGCCGTAAAGACTCGACTTTACGGTTTTTCCCGGCTTCACTTCACTTTGTTTTACCATAACTGTGTTGTTTACTTCTCGCTATCTAAAGATCTTCCTTTGTGCTGCCAATACTAATTTAGGCAGCAGTCCCTCTTATGTCCTTTTCTGGCAGCTACATGGTTGTACCAGCACACACACACACACACACACACACACACACACACACACACACACACACACACACACACACACACGCACACACACATACACATTTCAGTGTATCAGTCAAAAGGAAATTCCCATTGAGAGTTTAGTATAACACTCTTTATTTATAGAAAAACAAAAGAACATTTCTATAGATACAATTCATGTGTTAATTACATTTTTTTTTACTTTTCTTTCATTATTCAGAATGCCTATCAGGTTGCATGTACAAACAGTAAATTCTTACGATTTTATTCTTACTTTGTAGATGTTCATGGTTCACTTCATGGCGAGTTCAACAAAATGCTGAATGTTATTGAACTTAAAGCTGCATATTCTTGTTTTTGAAGCTTTGTGTATATGTATTATTTCTTCCATAAGGTTAACAGCAGGTAGAGTAATAAATGTAGGTTGGAATAAGTTAGCTGAAGTGTAAACGTTTTCTACTTGACTGGCAGTTTGTAGATTTGCTGTAAAATGTGTCTAAAATCGTCCTTCTGTCATGAGCTGTTGTTGTGCATACCTGTGGCTGCCTTTAAGAAAATCCCAGAAAATTTGCCATTTCTGCAGCCGACAATTATTTGCTTAAATAATAGGTTTCCTTTTTAACTTTAAATCAAGTAGAAAGTCGAGACAATAAAATACACGTCTAGACTGTCTACATGTTTTTGTTTAGTATTTGTTTACATCTGACTCACCGACTGCTGTCCCAAGCAGTTTTTTTTGGGGGGGAAAAAGGGCTGATCTAATAAATATCTAATAAAGTGAATACTGTGTGTATGTGTGTTTGAAATCAGGGGTGTTGATTGCCTGTGGAGCTAATGCAGCCTCGCTGCTGCAGGCTGGTTGTATTTGATGTGGGACTGATCAAGGGCCAAGCCATTACTTTTGGTAGAGACTTTTGGTTTCCCAGAACAACTGCTTCCTGCTTCCCAAAACTGGTAAAACTGTAGGAAATTGTGTGCAATAGGCTGTCTGTGTTGGTGCAAGTTCACTCGAGTTCAATTGTGGTTATTTGTTTGTTTAGTAGGACTTTCTGCTTCTAGTTTCTCACGTCCATCGCTGGAGTAATGATTCTGTTGAACCAAAGACCTTACACAAATGGTGATAATGGTGTTCTGAAGGTATAAGCCATTTCTTGTTGGTAACAAAGAAAACATGAAAACTGAATTAATTCAAACCAAGTCAACTGCCATTAGAAGTGTATAACTTCGGCTGTAGGAAGTACAGTTTTCATTATGACTATCAGTTTATAACACATATATTATGTACTTTTTTTTATCAAACAACTGAGTTCTCTATAGCTTTTAAAATGTGTCCCATCCGTGAACCTTTTTTCTGGGTCAGAGGTCATGTCATTGGAGACTGACTCCCAGTCTCACGTGGAGGATGCAGCATCTCTTTGAAATCACAAACACACGCCGCAGTACACACGCCCTAATGTCGTCAGAGAGTGATGGGGCACCGTCCTGCCGACAGAAAAAAGTCGTCTGTTCCATCTCAGGCAAATAACAATAAGCCTAGGGCCGAATTCCGATGGGCTTTCTCTTTGAAATGGGATACCGGCACACGCATTACAAATATATCTCTTGTTTTATCTTCCGGGCCAGGCCCATGGAAAAATTATTCCAAATACCTGCCGCGCTTTATCTGGAACCCTGGAATAGGTTAGGCCCAGCCGGGAACACGAGGATGTCTAAAATAAGGCCTCTATTACGGGATGGAGTGGAGATGGATGGGACGGAGCGGGAAGGGACGGGGATCGGGGGTATTTTAGGTGTATCAGCCCCGTGAAAAAGGCCTTGTTGCGGGGGCTTGGAGCTGCTTTAAAGTCTACAATGTGGGCCGCTGTCAGCTGTTGCCCAAACTGCATGTGTTGGGGGAGGGTCTGCGTGTGCATATGCATACTCATGTGGGCTCACACGTCCACTGCGGAGCGGGAGTATAAATAACATTTTTCCTACAGATGTTCTCACCTTGACAAATCTGTTCTTGGCCTGTGTGATACTTCTTGGCATGTGGCACGATGGCCTAAACGAACGCCTTTATTTACTTTACCCCCTACCTCGGCCTGCTCCCGTTCAAACCTTCACTATTTCACAACCACTTTTACGTCTTTGGTATCTTACTCGTTATGTTTGACTTACAAAAAGCACGCGACTTGTACCTAACTGAACAAGACACATGGGGGTCGGACCAACACACTGTCTACTCTCGGGACTCAAAATAGCAATCAAATTTAAAAAAAAAAAAACTGTTTCTTTTCAATTAAATTTTTTCGATTATATTCATGTCTTTAATCTTAGGTGTTAGAGTAAAAGATAAAATGTCTTCACTCAATGATTAATTGTTGTCTTTCAGTTCCCATTAATAAGTTTTTATGTTGAATGAACAATTGCACGGGCTTCATCATTTCCTGGGATTACATTATGACTACACTTTTAATAGATGGATTTAAGATAAATAGGAAAGAAAAATTAGGATGACAGAATGAAGGAGAAATGAAAGGCAACAAGGCATTAAATGGTTATAGTAAAAGACCGGCACTCAGAGTAAAGAGGGGAGGAGATAATTAGAGGAGTAACAAGTTCATGAGATAACAGGAGAGGTGGGACAAACATAACAGAAGCAAAAGCTGTTGAAAATCTCTCTCTCTCTCTCTCTCTCTCTCTCTCTCTCTCTGTAGGTGCACAACTGTGTGAAGCCGTATGTGAATTCTCTGCAGGTTCAGAGATGGTCAGAAGTCTTGCCAGAATCCTTGGCCTTTTGACAAGAGCTTACTCTGGACCCAAACACAGTAAATATTGATAACCTGCTACATTCCAGGACCCAGCTATGGGCTCCCTGCATTATTCAGTTTTCTTTTCTGTTCGATTCCTACAGGGAGAGCCCATAAATAACATTACACTGGAGTCAGCCGTAACTTTCTGTCACTGAGGGTTGGATTAGTATGAAAACATTATCGGTGGCTGCAGGAGAGGCTGACATCAGTCATGACTAATAAAACTGCAGCATCCTTTAAAAGCAGTTCACATTGTTCCTCGGTATGCTGACAATTTTCTGACAGAGTGAATGATTAATACAGAATGGAGTGAACTAGCGTCACCTTGAACTAAACTGAACTGAGAGAAGAAGGCACATATTTGTTGAATGATTCCCGCATGTCCAATCAGTGCCAACAGAGTCTGGCTTTGCTAGGCGTCCTTTCTCCATAAAACCCACACTTTGTGCATTATAACACAAAATAACAGTGCTGGTACCCTTTGGAGAACCAACCCGTGAGTGCATCGTTATAAAAAATACCAAGGCGTGATTATTTTTGATGCGGCTCCTGCTCCTTCTCTTTCAAGTATCCCTTGTGGAAATTTGATAAAATATCAGAATGGCAGGAGCAGACTACAAACACTTGAAGGGGAAACCACAAGTTATTTTGTTTATACACACTCACTCTCTGAGCAAATGTAGACTACTCGTCAGTGTTAAGTCAAACAAAAACTTGCAATCAATCCATATACACCAAACTATCAAAGACATCTGATGCTATCAATTTAAAAAGAAAGAAAAAAACTAATTACGATACAAAAAAAACTCTCAAAGTTATGTTGCAGCTGAGGTGATATTTGTCTCATTACAGATTTCATGGCTAATTTGTCTCTCCTTGCTCCCTAACAGTGACCTCAGGTTTACTTGCAAGGATGTATTGACTTTGATTAATGAGCCAAACTGTATTTTGCTGCCTCAAGGATACACAACATAATGAACTGAAGATGAAGATGCCTGTTCTGTCACTATTGTACAACAGTTTGCAAATTCTGCCTCTAAACTTCACTGGTGTACTTTTGTGTCTATTCTTTATGTAGGATAAAATGGTAAATCCCAAGACAGAGATGTGTCCAGGAACATTGATTGGATTGAAGAGAGATGATTTTTGGTCATTTGTTTCATCTTCCAAATATTTCCTCAATCCATAGCCATCTGTTTGGGGGAGTTCAGGGAATTCTTGGGGAATGGTCAATATTTAATTATCTTGCACATGTTTTCTAGAGAGAGAAAGTGTCTTGAAGCAGTTTGTCATCCCACTGCAGTCACAGAGGACAGAGGGCAGAGCACAGCACAATGTGTCCAGCTCATGCAAGCCTAATAAGGGCAATAGAGACTTGTTAGTCAGGCATAAGGCTCTGGTGCTGCTTGAGCTAAGGGTCTGATGCTTGTGGCCTTCACCGCAGCTTGTCAGATAGAGACACTGTAATGTGGAGCATTTCACCATTTCACTTTTTTTTTTTTTTTCACTATAACAATTTTATGTTTTCATATTTTATAATACATCTTTCTTTCACTGTGTAAATTCAGTTTTATCATGTTAGTTCACACCAGGCTTTGTAAACTCATGACTGACACCTCCAGCTGGACTGAAGAAGTCTCCATGGAGACCAAGTTGACCATATTCCCTTTCCTCCACTTGTCACTGGCAGGCACAAAATTAATTAAAGCAAGACTTTGGACTTCTCTCCGGAGCATATTCACTAATAAGTAGCTCATTGCCCATCTGACATTTGAACGTGTGTGTGTGTGTGTGTGTGTGTGTGTCATCTTTTCATAAATAGCAAAAGAGTGGGTTTTCAGTCACTTTTTTTTTTCCTTTTATATCCAAGGTTGCAAACATTAAAGGAGCAGACAGTGTTCCTTGCCAACTTTAAAGGTAATGGAGTCAAGCTGACATCATTCATCACCAGTATGCAAACAAAGCACATAATAACACAACATATATCTGTGGAGTCATCAAAGGAATAGATGTTTTGTTTGAAACCTTACTGGTAAAGGTAAAAGATAAAAGAACAAATTAATTGAAACTGCTTGAGTGTTGGCACATCCTAAATTTGCACAGTGCATGTATGATGTGTTTTTGTTTCTGTCCACACGTATCAATCAACAGAAAAGCATCTGCATAGATAATTCCTAAATACACCCCCAAATTAATCAGTTCTGTGGTTTAAAGTGCGAGCACCGCAAAGGAATGCATCTTTAATCTGATTAGCCTTAAGCGCTCTGCAAAGAAACTTATAACCCCGTTTCATTCCCTCAACAGTGAAACACAGACGCACGCACACACTCACACGAGTGGATGCAGAAAGTCCTCGGTTCCTGTACAGTAGTCAGGCACATGCATCATTAGCAGCAAAGCCAGATACTGGTGGGTGGTAGCTGACAGAGGAGTGTAGCTTGTTGTCTTCACTTAGCTCCATCAGCACAAAGCGAAGAAAAAAACCCTGACACTGTGCGCAGGGTCCAGTTCTCGGATCACTGAGGTACCTCGCCCAGAGAAAAAGACAACAGATGTCAAAGCGAGCTAAATTGTTTTGGTCTTGACAAGAACTCGAGAGTTTCCCATTTTTTTCTCTCTTTCTTTTAATAAACAGCAATTCAGAATCCAAACAAAAGCAATTTCTTTTATTATTATTGTAAAGATGAAAGAGTTCTTAATGCCCTGAGCTGATACATTATTTACAGACCAATAGTGAAGGTATGTGGAAAGAGAACAATATGCATATAAAAATAATGATGACATGAAATAAACAACAAAGCGGGGCAACAAAACAACAAATCAAAGAATTGCATGGAGAGCAACTTCACAGCAATATCAACCCAATTAACACCTCAATTTAAACTAAAATCAAGTCTGATGGTGTAAATACTTTATGTTTTGATTTTGTTACACTTGCACATCGATACATTTCATTTTTGATCATTACTCTTTTCCAAACAATTTTTTTGTTCAACTGATCGATTAAGGTTTAGAAAAATACCTTCTCTATCCATCATTCATTTTTGAGTCTCAGTCGAAAAAAGATGATACCTGACACCTTTCACTGTGAGAATATCGGGTGTAGCCAGCTGTGCTTTTTCTCATGCTTCTCCTGTCGCGTCCCCACAGGAGCTCCCATAGACTTTACAGTTCACTGGTCAGGGCTTGTTCATTGACTCATGTCCTCTGCTGTGCTGACACAAACTGCAGGCACCAAGGATGTCACCCAGTGTCACATGGTGATGTGTTTCAGAGACGGTGAGTCAAAAGAGCAAAGATCATTTGTGTTGCGTTGGAATGGTACACCAGAGGAGGTGAAGAGGGGGAATATAAATGGCACTTGAAGAGAGGTGGGTGAAATGAACATGGAAGTACTCGAGCAGTGTATGCATGCACGGGCGAATAACTCTCAACCCCAAACACTGTGACAGGAAAGGGGAAATCCTGACACAAAAATGCATTACAAATGAAAAGATGGATCTCTGACCGGTGCTGTCCACCCTATAAGAGGCAAGACACTGCGCCACAGTCTGTGGGCTAACTCGGGCCCATCAGATGGTCCAATCAAGTCACCACAATAACTTTATATTATACAAGAGGAGGGAAAATTCAATAAAATTTTATTTGTATATCGCCAAATATAACACAGTCAATAGTGAGAGAACTGCAGGAAAGAATTAAGACCTTAGCTAAGAGATACTGTTAGTGATTTCATTGCTCGTGGAAAAATATTAACATCAAGGCCGTTTCTCATATTAAGGTACATTTTTGAGAACAAACATACTAAAGGCTGCAGAAATTGTGAACCAAGTGAGAAGTGACAGAGTTTTGTCAAAATTAGACTTAAGTGCCAGATGGAGTTTCAAATCTTTCAACAGATTTTGACAGGTAATGGAAGCAAAAATCCAAATCATTTGTTGCTTTTGTTAGATGTGAACACATTTTTTTGAGAATGGTGGATAGTGTTTTTTGGACATTTCACAATAACTTGCACCAGATGGGAATAAAAGCTTGTTTTTCTTGAAAAGTAGGGAATTCTTCATTATTTTTTTTTTCTAAAATTATGAATTTTTCTTAAAAGAATGGCATTCATTTGCAGAAATAACTTTTTTAAAAAAAACATTTGGAGCTTTTTCTGTTGATAGATTATGGTAATATTCATTTAATTCATCTGGCCAATTCCAGATCAGGTGAGGGCCTTTGACCGTCGTACTAAAATTAGTTTGATATTAATGGTTAAACAGGTTAATATGAGGAGCAATCACATAAATCCAGCTTGTTCTCAGGAATATCCCGACAAGCCCACCACAGACACCGTCCCATTCATCGATCCATGTGCTTTACTACTTTTTCCAACTCGTAAGAACTTTCCAACTCACTGAAGACATAAATATTTTAATATGTTACAAATGCAAAATTATTTTCTTTTTGCAAGTTTTACTGAATGTAGTCTCACCAAAATACAAGACACTGTAATTTATCACAAAAATATCTCCCAACAGGAGTTGGTGATGGGGATTATGATTGAGCCATAAACTCATTGATAGACACAAGGAACTGGCTTTTTGGTGCAGTTTTTTTTTTTTTTTTCTTAAATTGTCAAGGATAACACAGGAAGGAAACCTAAAAGCTGTGTCCTCGCCTCTACTGTTGTTTTTGATAGAAGGGACCTGAGGAATAATATTGAGCAAATGAAAGACTTGACAGCTCAGAAGTTAAAAAACAAACAAAAGAACTCAACAACAGATGCAATGTACAACACAACAAATGGAAGGAATAAGGCTTTTTACAATTCATGGAACACACAGCTTCCCACGGACATAAAAAAAAAAAAGACACATAAAAAAAGTCACTTTCCACTCCTTTAATGGCAATTTAATGTGCAAACCCCACTGAATAATGCATCATTATAGCTAAAGCTGCTCATACACTGCATGTTTAATAGAGGGTTGTTGGTAAATTTCAGTTCACTCTAAAAGAGTAAATTTTCCGCCAATGCGCACAACTGGTCTCCTCAACAGCATAAGGTTTAACTGTGGAGCTCCAACCTGACTGCTCACACCATCCACCGTGAGCTGTGTGTCTCCTCCAAAGCAGGTAGACATTTGTTAACATTACCGCTGGGTGGATAAGTGCAAGGCAGTGAAGAACCCGAAGGCTGTCTGTGAAAATCACAGGGGCAGGAGGGTGTAGAAATTAGTCTCCGAGAATAAAAAAAAGTATTGGCTTCTTTCTTTTTTTTTTCCTTTTCTTTTTTGTGGTACTGAAGGGTTCACAAATCTAAGTGGGTGGAAATGCACATCCCTCATGATCACCTGTTCCTCCATGTGAGCTGGAACTAATTAAAAAGAAAGAAATAGTAGGTGGCAGCAAAGTCAGGCTGATGAGTTGGTAGGAAGATGTGGGCTGTGTTGGTTATTCGCAGAGAAAAAATTGGAGGGAAAAGAAAACTCGGTTAACGCTGCAGATTGTGTGGAAATAGCATTTCCATAGTACGTGTTTATCACAGGAACAGAAGCCAAACAAGGCTCAAAAGGTTTGATGAAATCAAGGTGTACTATTGTTCTGAGAGCATCAGAAGTAAAACGTCATATATCTCTGTGCAATGCGACTATTGATAATCACCGAGGAAAAAGCAGCGTCCAATTGCTTTGCTGATACTTGTTTTATTTTTTTTTTTTTTTATTTTTTTTTTTACGTGGTTGTTCACTTTTGCTTTACATTTACACTCATTAGACTCCAGGGTTAACAGTCTGACCCTCACTCTCATGTGACCTGTGCAGAGGATGATGTAACTTTACATACAGCACACTGTAATTACAGAAATACTGTATTCATCCTCATATGAAACAAGCTGTCCTGCAACTTCAAATAGGTAAGCAGTCTTGTGGCTTTCTACAGAAAGTATTTTAGTATAGTACACCATGTGTTTAATGCACAAAATGTAGATGTAAACATCTTGTATAAGATCTAGGTTTATGACAAACCAACTAGCATAATAATGGCTTGAAAATTCTGTGAGTTATTTAAATTGTGTGAAGACCTCTTTCCACAGTCGAAGTCAAAGCACTGGAGGAGACACAGATCCTAATCCAATATGGCAGCCACGCTAAATCAGCTCCAACAGGCAGCGGCAGACAATGAGGTCTATGTCCTCCAGTGCGGAAATGTGACAGTCCATCAAGTCAGATGAAATGAGACATGATCATTTAGACTTAGCCACACGTGGAAAAGTGAAAGGTCGGACTTGAGAAAAAATACATTTAGGCTGTTCAGACTGTGATGGAAAAATTTGATATTTGGTCATTTATGGGAGGAAAAAAAAATAAGTCAGTGACTTTTGCCTGTGTCAATATAGCCTAGGGAGTCACTCTTGCCCCACAAATACACAAAAACAGATATTTGCACTTCAGTCAGTGTAAATTTTAATATTTGACTGTGACAAAATGTTGGAATTAGTATTTGGAAATACATCCACAAAGGGGCAGCACTCTCAATTAACATATTGGCCCAATACCAAGAAGAATAGAGGTTGCTTTTGGGTGATAAGAAGGCAGTGAATGTTAATCAACATGGCGACAGCAGGAAGGAGCATTAATGTTGACACTGAGAAGAAGGTACAATCGAAGAACGGTTAGAAAGCTTTGTACTTATCTATATGCATGTTGAACATAAATGAGCCTATATTCTCCCAATATTGCATCTGTCTAGGTTACTCAAGGTTATTCTGTGGACCATATCAGCGCTTTTTAGCTATTCTTGAAAAACTGAGACGGTAAGTTGTTAATGCCAGTAAATCGATGTGTATGCTGAATGCTGACCATCTTCCAGCGATGCCACTGGTTGCTGCTAGATATGTAGTAGCCCTCATAGATGCCATCTCATCTGGTCTTCATGAGTTTATCAAGAAATTATTTGTTGGTGGTTTGAGGAGTCTGAGTCATTGTGTCATAAACAAGCTAGCAAGTAGATAAGTGCTATATAAACCTACTTTGTATAAGTTGTTGAAAATTACGAGGTTATACAATAGCGTTTCCCGTGAAGGTAAAAGTTAAGCACCTGAAAAAGAAAGGATCAAATTACAGAGTATTCAATAACAAGATGAAGCTTCCCCTTCCAAAGGTCCGACAACAGCAGGTATGGTATTGATTCATCCTTCATAATATTCACATAATTACACAGCTGAGGTATAAATGAAGGTTCTTACATAAAGTGCAGCGCAGATAAATTCCTTTAAGATTTCAACTGAAAAGAATTATGGATTCTGGCTTTCTTTTTTTTTCTCGAGTTTTGCTCTTCTGGTTTTGATCTGTTTTCAGTTTTGAGACATTGCGTATAATTAGAGGAAAGTGTGTATAAACAATCCGGAGAAAAGCTGTTAAGCTTCTAGTCGAAGGGAAGTAGAAAGTAATAGTTCATTTAAAGGTGGGAGTGAGGGACTGTATTTCTTCTCCATAACAAAATTCCGCCTGACACATACAGCATTATATAATGGCTAATGAGCAAATAACTTCACCAGGGAGGGAAGGGAGGTGTAGGGGGGGTGGGCGTAGCTGAGCAACATT
>OMNM01045207.1:17232-28816 GCA_900302745.1 Parablennius parvicornis
CTACAAGAAGAAATTAGAACTGGCTGCCATAAAGAAAGAAGAGAGTCATGTAACTCACCACCTCACATTAATAAAGAGTGTCTACAAATTAGAATAGAATAGAATAGAATAGAATAGAATAGAACTTTATTTATATAGCACCTTTCACAGACGTGAGTCACAAGGTGCTTTACAGCACTACAAACTTTACAAAATGAAAATAAGATAAGATCATCAAAAATATAGAAACAGTAAAAACATGCATCAATATACAAAAAAAGTACAATTGAGCAGTTACAGGTCAAAGTCCTGCCTGAATGAGGCAGGGGTAAAGTGGGCTCTCTGGGTTGTTCCAGTTAGAAGACAAGCAGCTGCATTTGGGATGTTATTTTTGTCTGAAGCATTATATTTTACAGTCGTTGTGCTGATTAACAGCTTATCACAGGTACAGGCCCAGGGGTTTTGTTTTCCTCATTTGTTAACTGGCATTCAAAAACAAGCTGATAAGACTTTGGCGAAAGTTCATTGCACGCATGAGACCGTCGATTCATATTACACTCGACTGTGTCGGCGCAGGTGATTTTAAATAGCGCTTCATCACGGACTTTGAGAGACGTGTTGATGGTGTGCTCACCTGATCATTCTGCAGTCTGTATGCGATGAAACACTAACATTTCTAACATGTTAATTTGTGTATAAATAATTATTTGAAATTAACACATTCAGGTCTAAGTTTTGTTTGGTGCATCTGTTTTGAAAAAAAAAATGTGTTAAGGAGCAGAACTAACTGTTATTGGTGTCGTTCACAACAAAACAGCTATGAAGTGTCTCGGTACTTTTTTGTTGTATATCTGCACTTGTCTTTAAACGTCTTTAAGCAGATCCCTCCATCTGAGGTAAATGTTGCATACTTCGACCCTGTTTACACAACAACATTTTCAAGTGAAAAAAAACAAACATTTTGGTTGCATTTTGGGTGTCTGTTTATATGACAACAGTGCTCAGACTCAAGGAAAACACATCGTTGAAAACAGCTTTGATTCTGTGTACAGGGGAAAACACCACATTTCTGAAACGCCACTGCACAAGCCCATCGCAGCTATAGTAAATAGTTCTTCTGCACATGCACGAATAGATTTGACAATAACAACGAGTGTCATTACTCTCAGTCCATATTCTCTTGGGACTTGGTTTTTTTACCCCGCCAAAAGTGGGGTTATGTAATCACCTCTGTGTGTTTGTTTGTCTGTCTGTCAGCAGGATTACGCAAAAACTTATGGGTGGATTTTGTTGAAACTTGGTAGGCTGATAGGGAATGAAGACAGGAAGACCCTGTTTAATTTGGGGGATGATCCGGATCATATTCTGGATCAATTATGGGGATGAAATTGTACCTAAGAGCAATGAAGGTGGCCAGCTGGTGGTGAACGAAGAGAGTGACGCTTGGTAGCACCAAGGAATGACAGGGAATGACATGAATCAAGGATAATATATGGGTATCAGGATATAATGGAATTAGCGGGGTCTGCGCTCTCTGAGTGCCATTCTAGTCTATGGCTTCGTTCACACTGCAGGGAAATGCGACCTCATTTAGATTTGTTACTCCCAAGTGACCCATATCCGACCTGATTTGTGGCCGTGTGAAAGCTCCAGTTCCGATTTTATTCACTCCAGACCCAGGCCTCATTCCTATGTGGGATATTTTTCTACGTGCGTCTGCTTCAGCATTGAGGTGTGAGTGACATCACGGAAAAGTGCCGGAGGAAGCGGCTCCGTCAAAATGTTAAAAGCTTTTAAGAGCCGAGCTCTCTTTTTACCTCATTCTTCTTCTTCTTCTTTCCCTCATCATGTTGTCTAGAATTTGTCGGCTCATATTTAACAAACCACTTGAAATTAGATCTACACCGGCTGACCAGAGTTGCCAGATATGGCAGATCCCTAACTTGGGAAGCCAAGCTCTCTTAACTTTTAACTTTGTTTATTTGTGCATTTGAGTGTTTATGGCATGTGCGTTATTACACATATAGTTTTACAGTTTTCACATGATTTCTACACAGGCTGAGATTTGGGCTGATTTTTATTTATTTATTATTATTATTATTAATTTACGTTGTTTGCACTGGAAACAGGGAGTCACATCTGGCAACCCTGGTGCTGACCGGCGTGCCATGCGTTAAAAATGTGAACAGCGTGACTTCAAGCCATATTCTGCACATAGGCTCTGGGGCCCGAAAACATCCGGTCCGATCACGTTCAAATGTGATCGATTGCATTTGAAATGATCACACAAAAAAATTTGATCCCAGTATAAAAACCGAATTGAGCCTCAAGACCTGCCGTGTGAATGTAGTCTTAGAGTCACCTGGAATAGAAATCAAACTTCATCATTTGTCCATACAAATGTCCGTGTCCTTGCTATTGTTAATGTTTACATTGTATTGTTCTCTGGACGCGTGTGTGTGGTTTCATTACAAAAACAACCAATAGTGCCAACTTGTGGTCTGGCATGCTAACTACATCAAATTCTGTGCTTCTGTCATTGATGTGTAAATGCAAAGCTTTTCTGAAACAAAAACACAAAAACAATGCGATTTGACTTGAAATGCTGTCGTGTAAATGAGGCTTTAGAAAAACTAAAGTAGCAAATTGTAGATACATTCATAACAAGTAGTATATTACATGATATGATCGCATAATTACATCTTACATAATACATAGTAACATAATTTCAGGTGGCTTCAGTTATCACAAGAAAAAAAAATCCTTTCTTCTTTAACTTTGTTTTTTCCTTCATAAACTCAATTTGTGGTTATGTGAAGTTCCAACCTTAAGAAAGCATATTTCTCAACCAGTTCTTAGCTAAAAGATGTATCTCTATTTGTCATCAAGAATCTGTCACTTTAAAACTAGAGCAATACAAGGACAAACACCAATATCCATTCATTCTCCTTTTCAAAAGCCAAAAACATAATGTTTCTTCAAGGCTTTGGCTGTCTCAGGGGTCAGAAATCTCATCTGTAAAGCAGTAACTGTTGCACTTTGACTGCAGTTACTGCCTGCGGAGCCTGTTTTTGAAGCTGAATCTATCTGCAGACAAGATAGATCCTCTAATTAAAACTATACAATTTGGTTTTGAGTGTTTCACCCCCCCCCCCCACTTTTTTTTTTTCAACCCTCAAGTGCAAGCAGGATTTCTCAGGCAAATGTGAGCAATATGATGACAGAGGTCATCATGCCAGCAGTATCTCTGCATTCAGTCTATGAGTATATATATCCTGAACACATTCTGAACGTAAGAGTGATTGTATTTCAATGTAATTAAGAGTCCCACTGTGTCATTGAACATCAGCCAGTCAGCTAAGTCTTTTATGATACATTTGGCTGCATTAAGTGTTTGGTAAGATAAACAGTATTCAGATTAATATGATCATAAATCAATTCTTAGGTGTCTCTCTGGGGGATTAGTGTTTGTTTGTTTTTTAGCATCACAAAATACCACTATTTTAAAGCTCAGTGCATAAAGCTTGCTTCATGAATTGATGTTTACAAAGTTATTACCAAATGATAGCTATTTAATGTATTACAGTAGGAGTTGCATGAATGTATCACAGTGTATTACTCAATAGCACTTTCTTTTCGCTGTCCTTTGAAATGACATGTTGAGATTTCTGAGCCTTGCAACACAGTTGGGACACTTTAATGACATCAATCATGTATCCAATAGACATTTTAAGTGTGAAATGTAAACGTGTAAAATATGATAACAACGGCAAAGATACAATCAACTCATAAAAGAAAGAGGAGGGGGGAAGAGAATTCCAAAGCACTTTCTCTGAGAAAAGCAATTTGAGTGGGAGATTAATCTTGGACAACACGCCACTCTCAAATCATTTCCAATGATTTGAGTGACTCGTCACCTTGAGGTTGAGCCGAACTTGCAGGTGATTCCACAAAGGAACATGACATGCACAAAGGAACGGGACATGCACAGGAGTGGTACAGAGCAGTGTATTTGTTGTATTGTTTGTTGGTTGCCAACATCTATGCCATTTACAGCCTGGAATAAAATAATACAATTAAATAATACACGACAGATCAACAACCTCCAATCAGTGTCCCAAGTATTTTGCCTTTGGGCACACCCTTTTCACACAACCACAACAAAAACGGAAGAGTCAAAGCTTCGTTAAAGGTAAGATATGTACTGTGAGCCCGTGACACTGGATGCCATTCCAAAGCGCAGAGATTTTATATTTGTACTACTGAAAGGTTTTCAGACTTGGTATTTTTATGACATTGCCCAGAGGTTTCACATTCACACACCTCGTTGATAAGTTGAAAATGGAAAAATCACCAAGCACACTCACCTTTTGCCAATAAAAAAAACTCACACAAATTTTTGCCACACTAGATCTGAAGTTAAGGTCTTTCTTTTCTTTTAAACTTACAAAAACATATTAGGATTGCAGTGACAACCCTGATATCCATGTCGCCTGTCACTGTCACAAGCCGATCCCAGATAAACTGAGGGATCTAATCTCTCCTGTGGGACTACAGTTGATTTATCATCCTCATCCTAGTTGGATGTACCCAGTTCACCTCCAATGGGTTATAACCAGTGGACATCCTCGTCAAGTAATTTAATTCAAATGTATTTATTTGGTGCCGCATACAACAAAGTCATTTCAAGGCACTTTTACAGAGAAAAACACAGCAATTCCACATGAGCAGGTTTAAGCAATAGTGGAAATGAAAAACTCCTTTTTAACAAGGAGAATCCTATAGAACCAGACTCAGAGGTGGAGACTTCCTGCTGTTCCATTTGGGGAACAGAAGGAAAGAAAGGATAGGGTATAGTAATCAAACCATGTCAAAAAGCTTTTCTTAATTTAAGGCTGCGGTATATTACCGCATCTAAAGTATGCAAAGGGGTAGTACTTAGTGTCAGAACAGTTTCTTAACCCCTGGAAGTCTTTCTTCGCATAACACTAGAAGCATATAAAGATCCATATAGTCCGTTGACAGGGCCCTTTATTGTCATTCACATTTGAACTTTGCAGTACAGATGAGAACGAAATTTCGTTGCATTGGCTCGGTATAGTGCACGGGCGAGGGGTTATTAGCAACCCCACACCTGTATGGTGTCTCCGCCCTATACATTGTCTGTGAAGGATAATTAACAGCTGTTGTCAAGAAGTTAGGTTCCAGAATAGACTCCAACCATAGAGGTGAGCCAGTGAGCCAGTACCTCTTAACACAAGCTCCAGGTCTTTCCTCACACTACAAACTCACTTTCATTGACTTGGATCCATAAAGCCATACGGTTTCCCCACTTTCTCACACGGTGTGAAAAATGCACTATTACCCCCATACTGGACATTCTGGGTGGTGGGCCCATGTAGCCTTTTCATATAGTTTATCCAAGCATCACTCCTTTGGGCTTGGCTCGAGCTTTGAACCTCTTGATACTTTTTTATTGTTGTTCCTGATTCATGGAGTATTTTTAGATGTGTTTTTTCGGAGTCTTCGGGCAGATTTGTCAGCCTTGGGAGACTGATAACGTACCCTAGCACAGCGATCTGTTCTTTGACCATGTAGCCTCCCACAACAGTCATCTGTCCATCTTTTCAACAAATAACAAAACTTCTGTTTCTGCAGATCTGTCTACTGCATTGAATGGTGACTTACACAGAAGCAGAACATTCAGTGTTAAGAAGCTGATGCCTAACCATCTTTGTGTGCCTCTGTCATTTGTGCTTCACACTCTGATTCACATCTTTTTCACACACAAATCTGCTCTCACATAGCACACCAGCCCACAGGACAGACACATCTTGTATAAACAAACCAAATACACCTTCAGGTTTCATGTAAGATACCTAATAACACCTCCTTAAATGGTTGAATTGAAAGTAGAATCCCTAACCCCCGACCCAAACCAGTGTTTGAATCCTTCCCCACAGTCAGTCTGGCCTATATTTTTCTCTTCTTCTATCCCCTCACCTCAACCAGAACAGCAGAGCCCGCCAACTCTGAGCCTGGTTCTGCAGGTTTCCTCCTCTTAAAAGGGAGTTTTTCCATCATCGCGTATGCTCGCTCATGTGGAATTGTTGACTGTTTCTCTGTTAAAGTGTGTTGAAATGACTGTTGCATTAAGGACCCATTCCATGTCAATATTAAACATTTTTCTACCGCAAGGAAAAATATAAACAGAATCAAACAAAAAATATAGAATTATAAAAATATGGAAATTAAAGCACACAGCAAAATATGCAATATCCAATCCAAAGGCTGACCGGTGCATCCACTTCCCCGAGGCTGAGAGAAACCCTTAGAAAATAGAACATTTCATCGCTAAAATATTTGATCTGAATGCTTGTCAGGGCAAGTGTAAGCCTATGACTTTCCCATATACCTCTATTACTCTCGAACACTGAGAGGGTTGTCAGATGATGCAAAGAAAGCCCTCCGAAAGGGTAAGCATTAGTGACAGAGGAATAGAGCGAGAGAGAGATAAAAAAAAGAGTGTTGGAGGAAGAGAACAAACTTGTCAGTGGGGTTATTAAGAGAAAAGAGCAATTCAGTCTGACAGAGGGCAGCATGGCATGTATAAGAAAGAATAAGAGGCTGAGAAGCACTTCAAAGCATGATTGGTAACTGATTCTCTTGACTTCTCTCCTGCAAACAACGCATAATTGAACAATTTCTGCAAGGCCTACTGAAAAGTCTGCACACCATACTTGGATGAGTCAGTGTGAGATTACTCACACAAAACTAAACAGAGCTGTGCATGATTTCAACCGTGGTGTTTTAGGGAGAATCAACTACCCCAGAACAACTTTGCTTGATAAATTTGACAGGAGCAACAGGGTAAATAAAAAAAAAGACACATCTTTTCTGTCTTTAAACATTTTCAGATAATGGATTCTCTCCACTGTTGCTTCTTCTGAGCCCTTTAGGCAGAATATAATTTTAATCAGCTGTCTGATTAGTGCGACCTTGGGAACAGTCTTCATTCCACAGGGTAACTGACTGCAGCTGAAGATTGGTGTTAAGTTTCGTCAACACTCCTCGGAGCAAGTCTGGAATATGTTAATTAACTCATTGATTGAGGTGGGCGGTTCATTTTAAAAGCAGAAGTCGAGGTCTCTGGTGTGGGAAGACAAAAAAGAAAGAGAAAAAAAAAAACACTGCTGTGCATATCAATGGCAAACATCAGTAGATTCTGCAAACCATATTCCTGTACTTCAAGGACACATTTGGTATCTGTTTCTCATTGCAGCCATAGATGCAAAATAGTGCTACCAACAGAGGTTTTGCCTCCAATACTCCTGCATGAATTACTGATTTTCACACTGTATACCGTGAACTAATTTAAAAAACTGAGTTTGTTTATGCAAACATATGAACAACAACTATTCTGCCAAGTCAGTCAGCTCAATATTAGAGTTTGGAACGATAAACACAGTTTAGTGAAAGACCTTCACTGTTTGTCTAAGAAATGTCACAAATGTATGAACTCTGTCATCAGCATGCTTATTCACCACCATCTCTTGTCATTCCCATTATTGGATGGGATTAAAAAAGAAGTGCAGAAAAGAAATACTTTCAATCACATTCTGAAGGTTTTATCTGCTCACTTTTCTTTGGGTACATTCCGGATGCAAGACAAAGCATGTCACATTTTGCATCTGCACTAATTCAAAAGAAATCACCAAAGCTGTTCTTTGTTGGATTGTCATAAAGGTCTTTTGGCTTGTTTGTTTTCTCTTATTAAAAAGATTCATCACACAAGGAAATTACAGTGACTGTCATATCCTCCTCATTGAAATGCACTCAAACTATGATCTGCTTTGTTAGAAAGACATCCTTCTATAGCCCAATGTATTTTGTACAGTTCTTACTTCAGCTCATGATCCCAGATGGCAGGAGAGAATTTTAAGTCTTTCATTGGCTGAGGTATTTTGTTAATTGAGTGAACTACCTGTAAAATAGCAGGCAATTCCTGTTGATTCTCTGAAGTGAGCATAGTGAAAGAAAAATATGTAAAATGAGAAATAGATTAAAGTCATAAATACACTAGTAAATAGGAATTACCATGCTGGGGTCAAGGAAATCAAGTGTATTGGTGTCAAATGAAAATTGTTCATGATACTGCAGTTAAAAATCAATTACATTCATACCTTGTATTTTATGTGTCATTGAAGGTGGAGAGGGGGTGCATGCACACATTATTTAAAGACTGCATACCTTACCATTGCTGCTTAAACTATAGTAATGTAAAATGCTGTTGACGTTTTACTCATTATTTTGGTGTGCAGTAGATAATACAGTGAAAAGGAGGGAGCTCATTTATACTTACACTCCAGGGACTTATTTTTATCTTTTCTACATCACTGTATGATTTGTAAAAAGGACAAAGTGAAAAAAAAAATTGACCTCAGATTTGTTCCTCCATCACTGCAGCAGCAGCTGATACTGGACATGTAGGTGAGGAAATCGAACGTAACTTCTTCCAAGTATGTGGAAGTTTTTTTATGTAAGGCATAATAATTCAATACATAGATATAGATGGATGTCACATTGTGTGTATATAAAGAAATCGAGCAACTCATTTAATACATTGTTACATGTTGATTATTAGTCAGGTCTTGTGGAATGTGAAGAATTCTCATTTGTTCTCATTATTTACTGACTTCTGACAAGGTGAATGTAATTTTTCCCAAAGTTTGTCAAACCTCATACATGTCTGATTGAGAGAGTACCCATCCAGGCTCTGGGAGTACTTGCAAAATCTACACAGGAATATTCAGTTTGAGGAAAAAGTGTTGACATCACTACATTGCCCATCTGCAGGTGCCTAGTATTACACCTCACACTTACGGTAAATGTGAGCGACCACAATTTTTCTGTTTTCAACTTACGAGTATAAGCATAATAGCTCTTCAGCATTCAGATGGTGTGTATCAGAATTGACTGTATTACTATGGTCTGATCAATACCCTGTAGGCATTGCCAGGACAAATAGTGCAGTCAGAATTACAATGAGACTTGATTCACTAACATGTGCTGTATATGTACTTTACATGAATATGATTTAGTGCAATGAATTAGACATAATGAAACTGTAAGGGGTCTTTTTTTCTAGAAGTTACTGTGAGTCGATGGCAATTTGCATATGACGGGAATTTTGTTTATGCTTGTTATCTCCATATGTCTGATAGAAACATGAGTCAGAACACGGTGTGAAAACAAACACACACAAACACAATCTTCTCAGAAAAACAAATCCGTTAGGACGCATACATATTGCCACATGAAGTAAAGAGACAAAGCTAAATCATTTTATTTTCAATGGCACAAAATCTCCACAAGACTTTGTTCTTTAGTTTAGTTATGTTTGGCGAAAACTGTTACATTTTGCACACTTTAAGGCATAGCTACAAACAAAATATTTAGTCATTCGTACCTTGTATCCTTTTTCACACTAATGAGCTTTAGCTGGTGCTTTGCTTTGAAGCACCATTTACTGAATGCTACTGTAGATTAAAGGGAATGGAAAAGGTATTACATAGCAAAGTGCACAAAGTGCTAGTTGGAGATATAGTTAGAAAATGACAAAGGGGAAAATATTGCATTCGGAGCAACAAAGCAGATGCGCCCTGCTTATTTTCAGTGGTTGGGGAAGAGCAATTACTCCTCCCAGCACAGATCACACTTACAGACATGTATGCATACACGCACAAACACGAGCACAGCATGATTTATTTTGGCATAGCATATTTCTTAGCACGGTAAACTAACCTTACCCTGGTGAACTTAGCTCAAGATTCATATCCCAACCCTCAAAAATATCTAAAGCAATGTGGGGTCCAGTACTTTGATTGAACACTACAAATGTAGTCCAGTTTATGAACCCTACAAATAGAGTGAAAGATGGACATATGTGTGCACGCACGCATTCATGATTTTCCATGTGTTCATTACTAAACTGATGCACTTTGAATTTGTCCCCTGAAAAAAAATGAGTCCTCATAATGTGAGTAGACATAGGTCCCATCAACATAATAAGTACTTGTTCTCACACACATACTCCTACTGAGGGAATAGCAAAAGTTCAATATGCATCCTGAGTGGTAAGGAAACTGACTTTGTCCATTTGGAAAGAAGCTGGTTCTCACAGTGGAGGTTCAGTGTAGTGCTAGCACCATCTGTTGGAGCAGCTGAGGATGGCTGGATCATAATGTTATATTCAAATCTATTGCAGCAAATGATAAAAAGGGGAGGATGCCGGCTATTATTAGCCAGATTGATTATTGCGGGGGCACATGTATGTACTGCTGGTAACACTGTTGACCTCCTATTATTTATGTGATGTTAGAAGACAGAAGATCTGCAGTTCTTAAAAGAAAAAAAAGTTGTGTTCAGCTGTCTAGCTGTGGGTTTGACATAATCAATGACAAAAGTCCTTCTTCATAAGACACTTTTTTTGTATAAAATAAAGTGTGGCCTTGTAACTGATAACTATGAAGTAGACGATAAGAACACTGGAAATGGCACTTAAATACAGCAGTGGCTTTTTTTTTTGCCTTCAGTGGTCCCCTGGAAGGGAAAGAAAGATGTTAAATGGAACTGCATATTTCTTAAGTGTTTCCTGTAGAATAATTCAGCACCTGTAAGCTCAAGTGGAGGGAGGCAAAGTGAAGTATCCGTGCTCCTTGCATTTTGATCTTCTCTTTATCTGTGTTTGAAGCTCTGCAGAGGAGATGATCAAGGTCAGACTTTTTATTGCATTACAGCTGCAGTGAAACCTTTTTGCACAGCTGTAATAGGTAGGGTAAGCACTCCCGTGTGCCTTCAGTGCCTCATGATTTCATATCAAGGATCCCATAACCCCAGTGAATGCTGGTACTCATCTGAGCACGCCCTGCATGAAAGGCAAATCATCGCAACAAGATACAGAGTAGTGTGTTTTTCTTTGGTGATCAGAAGTCAGGCTGCTTGCCGTCACTGTGTGCAGGCCGTTCGTCATATGCATGCATTTTAATGTGTTCTTCCTAGTGTGGGCAAAGGGAAAGTATTGGGGTAGCTTCATTCTCTCTCTTCCCTATGATGCACATTGCATGCCTTTGCATGGCAAACATTGATCGTTTTCAAAGCATTTTTCTATAAACTAGAAAATTTAAACAGACAGATTTGCTGATGACATCACCATATCAGGTCTGAAATCTAACAGCAATGAAGCAGCCAACTGAGAAGAGAGTCAGCAATGACTAGATGGTGACAGTATTGTAGTGGTGTCTCTCCAGGCTCTTTACCTGGCTGGGTTTGAAGTACTTCCTATGGATTCTCAGGTGATTTTGAAGGAAGGAAGGAAGGAAGGAAGGATGTTCTGATAATAACAGGCATTTACACTACATGACCCATGAAATTATACTACAGTTCAGAAGATTGAAACACCTCTGTCGTCTGTATCTATGGCCAGGAAGTACAGAAGCTGAAAAGCGCCAAATTCTACGATATCCAAATCTGAGTTTAGCTTATATGGAATGCAAACATCACACTTAGGTAGAAGAAGAAAGGCCAAGCAGACACCAAAACCCCC
>OMNM01045226.1:9853-26258 GCA_900302745.1 Parablennius parvicornis
ATTATACAAGCTTTTTGTCTGCTAATTTTTTATTTCATCCTAGATTTGGAAAATAGTTAAATTCATCA
Organism: Parablennius parvicornis; assembly: GCA_900302745.1. NCBI lineage: Eukaryota > Metazoa > Chordata > Actinopteri > Blenniiformes > Blenniidae > Parablennius > Parablennius parvicornis. The sequence continues at coordinate 9,922 of OMNM01045226.1, forward strand.
TCATAAAGGTTTTTTTTGACATTTTAATTTGGTTTAATGTAATTTCTTTTTTCTTCACAACAATATATATGACACTGTAGAAAGACACGCATGGCTACACTTAAACAAGCACAGACCACTCTCCTGATTGTATATGGACCAAGAAAACGTAATATCGACTCATGGAGAGTAAAAAAAGAAAAAGAAAAGCAGAGCGGCACATAGAGGCAGCTTCAAAGGAAGGACAAATCATTGATTAATCAACGTTGTGATGGTCATACATGGTATCTTTATTGTGGGCCAATATTCTGATTGACCTGTGTGTGTGTGTATGTGTGTGTGTTGCAGAGAGAGAAGGTGGAGCTGATAATTGAAACATGGCTTCTCTATTGCTCGGAGGCTCCCCAGAGTATTAATTCTTTCTCCACATGAAGGCTCGCACATCAATATAATACTTGTTCTTATGCTCTCTGTCTCACACACTCATGAACACGCACGCATGCACTCACACACACACACGAGCAGAGGCATCATGCTGTCCGTATGGATGTGCCATCCTCCCACTGACACCCTGATTCGCGTTGACAGCCATACTGAGAGGCTCAAACAGTCGGGACACAAATAGTATCAGCTCTCGACCATCAGCCCGCTCGCATATATTTTCTTCATGATGCCACTGACGTCTTGTGGAGAGCCGCACTGAGTCGCTTTCACAAGAACACATGAATAATTCGGGTTTTTTCTTTTTTTCAATCAACTTTGGATAATGATTATTGTTCTGTTTGTAATTTCATGCAACAAAGATAAAACAGAAATTGCTTATTTTCTGTGATTTTTAATTACTTTACAGCATCTGTGAGGCTGTTTTACAGCTGTCAAATGTTTTTATGATGTTTTTCTTTTCTCTAAAAACTTCAGACCAGTTTCATTAGACCCACTATGCTTATGCATTCAATTTGACTCAGTTTTTTGTTTTTTTCCTGCAATAACACAACAGTCATCCAACATAGAATTCTAAGAGGCATTATTCAATCTTACTGTTATTTTTTGAAACTTATTTGTATGCGTATTCTTTGGTGTGTGCTCTTTCTTTTGCTTGTGTTGTGCTGTTTTTGATCTCATTTACATTTGATGTGTCTGTTTTTTCAAACTTTCTCTTTGCTGCTTATCGTGATCTTCAGTTCAGATTTTTGCTCTTCTGTGTACCCCCATGCTGTGAGATGACAAAAATGTCTTGCATCCAAGAAAACACATACTTTTACTAGCAAACCAAGTTGGTGGTTTAAACAAAACTCATAATGACAAGCTTATGCGTATGTGCAAGTTGACAGGTATTGGAATTTACTAGTTGGTTTTGCAATAATTTATTTAGACTTGTGATCAGCACTATTCTCTTATTACTAGAATATTCCTGGTTTTTAAGCTTTGGGGTCTTTTTTTTATTACAAATTCGGTATTTGGTTGACCAAACTACTACTACTTCTTTAAGCCAGTGCTCAGTGCTGTCAACACTCTGCAATGACGATCTTCATGGAGGTTTTTCCAGTTTGGCTGCCTTAGTTGGATAAAGTGGTTTAACAGGTGGATGAATGAGTTTATAAGAGAAACAAAAATCTACATTTCTGTAGGTCAAGAACTTATCTCTTCTATAGTGAATAGAATTTTTTTTTCATATTTAATAAATGGCAACAAAAATCAATCAGAGGATGTTTAATAATAAAAATTAATATGGCCAAAGTCTAGATAAAGACCGTTATTCTGTGGAGGAAAATAACAACAGCATATGTTCTATATTTCAGTATAACAATGATTTATGTTATTTGTTTAGGAAGGTGTCATTTATGAAGTGTCCAGAGGATGGATTTGTTTGCACTATTACATTACAGCAAAAAGCGCCTGTCTGAGTTTGAGAGTTTACTTTTCTTCATGTGTTTGGGTCTTCTCTGGATCCACCAGGTTCCCTGTGACAAGCCACAGAATAGCTGGTTGGATTCAGTGATGACTCTAAATTGTCTGTAGGTGTGAAAGCTTGTGGTTGTTTGTCTGATTCTCTTTGTCGGCCTCGTGTATGAGTGGCGACTTCAGGCTACACGGCCTCAGCTCAAATAGAAAAAGTTGCATAACAATGCCCTAAGTTGAGAAAAGACAACAAAGTCAATGCAACAAGAAAACAAACGGCACAATTAGTTGTTGCCCTCAAGAGCATCTTCAAGAAGTGTTCCCTCAAGCTGACCATCGGCAGGGCAGAATTTTTTCCAGCAGCTGGAAGCAGCAGTTGCAGCTAAAGAAACTTTGAACACCCTTATGCTACGCTTACGCTTTTGTAACGTCATGCTAAAGGTAAATAAATATAAGATATTGTGTTTAACAGAGAATTCGGGAACTCAAACATGGTTATTTTCTCATGATCTGGTGGAGTCCAAAACAGAGCTCACCACTCTAGAAAACATTTACTAATAAAACTTTCGGTGATGATGTGAGCAAAATTTGATGGCATGTTTGCCTTTGCCTTTTCAACCATCTATCATCTGTCTGATTGTCATCATAAGTAAATTTAGATTGATTTTTCAACTTTAACTTCAGATACTCTTTATGATTCTGGAACTATTCTCTGGTTTAGAGCTAATCTCCAGTCAAGAGCCTGAACCGGGGGTTTGATAACCAGGTACTACTGGAATATATTTTACACACGATGCAGCAGGAGACACTAGTGAAATGTTTATAAGTAAGCATGTTTTGGGTTTTATGTACCCAGCATATCTTGAAATAAACACACTATTTGCCCAAGACAACTCTATATTATCATATACAGTAGCAGACCTGTAATCTTCCTTGATGTTATAACCTTTTTAGAATGGATATCTGTGCCGGACCGAGATGTTGATGAAGTTAGTAGGTGTGGGAGTACGAGTGAGAGTGCGATCAGGTGAGGATGTAAGTTGTCTTTGTTGTTTCTTTATTGTTTCAGTTGACATCTGTCTGTTATGCTAATGGATGTTCCAAGCCAAATCCTATTCTTTCTTTCCAGTGCATCGCAGAGAACACTACCAAAGGTCTCACTATGGCCAAATTAAAAAGAAAAAAAAAAGGTGATTCCTCCAACGACCCGGAACAAAGGTTTGGCCCCCACTCAGACCCTTTTGGGGCTCCAATCCTGCAATACACTCGACACAAAAAGACTGAAATGATATCAGGAGAACAACACACAGACTCATAGGGAGGCTATGAGTCTGTGTGTTGTTCTCCCGAGATCATTTCACTCTTCAGGAAATTCTGCTTTATGTGTGAGAGTCTTATTGAGCATTCAGCGAACTGTTGCTTTGATGCTGTCAGTCTTTATCACCACTCTGCGCTTCCTGCCTGCTGGCCACTTTTCTCTCTCCAGTCGTATACACGGGCTGGCGGAGGCCAAATCAACCTCCCATCAGTTTGGATCCCAGTTAGTGTCTCAGCTGCACCTGAGGTGTAGCCTGGTGACAGGTGACATTACAGTGCAGAGGAGGTGTTCCTGCAGATGCGGCAGAGATAGAGAAGGAGTGATTGACTGTGAAATAAATTGGAAGGAATGAAGAGGTGACGAGACAGAGCGATAGAGGGCAGATTTCTGCTGACATCTAGACTGAGGAGAAACAATTAATATTAATGTGAGCACTAATGAAAATACTTCTGTTTCCTGTGTGTGTGTGTATATGTGTATGTGTATTTGTATGTGTGTGTGTATATGTGTATGTGTGTGTGTGTGTGTGTGTGTGTGTGTGTGTGTGTTTACATTCACCCTCAGTTTCAAGGGAGGACTTTGTAGTGTGTGACTGTTCTCCTGTGGATCAATTCAATACTTATACTCATAGCTGTAGAAATTTATAGTGACAAAAGCAGTTTTTCCTGAATAACATTAGCTTTTATTATTTTCTTCATTTAAATGTCCTTCTTGGTAAACACAATTGTTTGTTGAAGTGCTGTTTTTATTCTTGCATAACAGATGTGTAGTTAACAGTCATAATTGTGACAGTTTTTAACTCTCAGATCCTGTAGCGACAATTATTATTTATTACCTCCCAAAAAAATTAACAGCTTTAGTCACCATCATGTTTCCCGGCTCCTGTTTGTGCTTCCAGTGAGATGGTCGATTTTAAAATTAGTTGTATTTTGTTAATATCACCTCACATTTTTGTTAAATGTTGTCTTTGTTTTGTTGCCAATTGAATGTGTGATTTCAGTTATTACCAGATTATTTAAATGTTGGTTAGTTTTTACACCTCGTCCAAACAATTGAGTAGAGCAGACAAATACAGTATTATTGTAATGTGTAACACACATTCAGTTCTTGTATTTGTAGTCTGTGCACGTATGTCTGTCTTTATGTTGCTCTTTACAGTCTTCTGTACGGTGGATGTGGATGCAGAGCTGTTATTGTGCACTGATGTGTATCCTGTGTTCATGCAGTGTTTGGTTAAAGTCCTACACAGTATCCTGGAAGAATTCAAGCACATGAAAGCTGTCTGTTCAAATCTCTCTGATGCAGCAGGTAATAAGCACAGGCGATTATTTCTATTGTCAAAACTGACAGATGGGCACTGATGTCATCACAGACAGGTAATGTTATTTGACGATAGTAGATTAGTAATTTTTTTGTCTGGCCTGTCTCCTGCACTATGACCTTGACAGAGCAGTCACATCGAACCGAGCAACATATCTGAGCCGCTACTTTAAAGCACAATACACAGAGTGAGACTCTTGTCACTGCCTGGCCAATCACCTATAACTTATTAATGAATCTCCCATCCACTAATATAACATTACAAGATTTCCCCTTTGCACTCTCCATCTCTTCACTTTGCATCACTTTCACCTCTCTCCATCAGTGCTTTCATATATTCATAAGCTTTTCTCTTCCTCTCGTCATCTCTTCTCCCTAAAATGTGCCTTACTGTCACATGGTCATAATCACTGTCGTAAAAAAAAGTACTCCCAGAGCAGGTCATCCAAGATTTAACATTTGCTGGCACGAATATGGGCTGATTGAAAATTGTGTGGTTGTGTTTGGAAAGATCTCAATTACTAATTGCTTCAAAGGATAAGTACTTACAATTGAAGCTGTATTAATCATTTTTATGTGTCCTTACTGCTTCAACCATATTAGCAATAAATACTGACTTTGAATTAGCAGTCATTGAACAAATCTTTTTGTAAAACCTGTAAGTTGAAGGTAAAATCCTAACTGTCTAAATTACCTCAAAAAGTACTTGACAGCTGCATCAATCAAGTAACCAAGTATTTTGAGAATAAAAAATTATTGGCTTATTTATTCATTCTGAGTGTTTTTGTTTGTCTGTCCAGTGGACATTTGGAACTCTGTATTGAAATAGTGAAATATCCTGAGATTGTTTCATGAGGGGAAAACCATTATGCAGATGTTTTAACAATACAAATATTTTTTCTGGGCAGCCTTTATTGCTAATTATATTAATCATTTAAAAATATAAATGTTTTGATTACTATATTTAACAAAAATATTTAACATGATTTCACTTGTTTTGTTGTTGTTGTTGATTTATATATGGTAACTATATTGTTTTGATTCTGGTCTTTCTTATAGTTTTTTTTTTTTTTTTTCGACAAAACAAATTAAAAACACAATGTTCATCTAAAATCTTAGACATTGAGTAGTTTAACAGCCATAAATCGATCTCAGGATTACTTGGAACAAATGGAAATTGTACACTTGAGCAGAAACATAGCTCCACATTAATGTTTTTGTTGTTGTTGTTTTATGTTTGTTAAATGTGTGAATCCATGCACCCCAATTGTTAAAACAAAAATAAATCAAGATGTATCTGATAAAAACTTATTTGATTTGATAGAAATAGAAAGAAAACAGAGAATAGGAATCATAGGATTGAGCTGAGTTCAGTTTGTCGTGTTATTCTGCAGGTTTTCCCTCAGGCGCTGACATATTGTGCTGCTTCCATGGCAATGTCAGTGTTTCCCCACAGTAAATATTGGATTTTTGGTTTGGTCTGAGTGTCTTGAACTTCTGGTATTTGGGTTTTTTTTTCCGTGAAGAATGAGATGTTTCTGTCTGTATGTGCACTGCAGAGTCACAGGAGGTGCTGCTCCTTCTTGCTGCTATTCGGTTTTCTCTGTGTGGCCGTGTTTGACTTGTCCAGTGATTGTAGCGACCAAGTTAAGGACACAGTTAAATCCCTACTATTTTTCTAGTTGCTTGCAAAGCACAGGTTATGTAACAGTATGTAGTTTGTGTGTTTGTTTGTTTGATTTTTCTTACATGCTCAGAGGTTGTGAACTTGTTTTTAACCTTGCAGATCGATCTGCAGTGTGTTGATGTTGGGTACAATAGAGTAATATCATGTAATGAGGCCATAGTTTACGCTTCATGTAAACCAATATTCACTGAACCAACAGCGCAGCGACTTGATATTTAATAATTTATGACAGAGCATCGCGATGTGCGCTGCGACGCTTCCCTGTGCTTTGCTTTGAGTGTTAGGAGTATTTGCTCCGCCTTATAGGATGTGTGCGTCTCGTTCATGTGTTTGAGAGGATGCTGTAGAGACATTACATGAGGGAAGTGCTGCCCCTGGTCAAAGCCAGCTGAAGCGTTAAGGAACTGAAGATACTGCTGGGAAATGTGTCCAGTAGTCCATGAATAAACAACTAATGCAGCCATGATTTTTTTCTTCTATTTCCCCTGCTTCTCCTGTACACGTGTACTTTGTTTGTCTCGCAGCCCTTTTTCCAATTTGCTACTTTCCCTAAAAAGCCACAGTGGAAACTATTCTTCAGTGTAATTACTTCTCCAAGGAGGCCAGTCATTTTTCTACATTAAAAAAAATTACTTCTCTCTATTACACCACAGTAAATGTATAAATAATCAAATGTTTGGATGAAAAAAAAAGTAGTCTGTTGTCATTCATTATCTTATGAATCAACCATCAATGTGGACGTGTGCTCCCGATGTTTTCTTTCTTCCTCCTTTTCTTCTCTCAACTTTTGCTCTTTCTGTCCATCTGCTCATGTAGAAGATGCCTCGAAATAGCTTTGAAAATGTATTCCCCAGTAAAGTGCTTTCATATCTCCACCTCCTCCTTCATCTTTCCATCCTCAATCCCTCCGTCCTCTGGCTGTCCTTTGCTCCTCTTCTCTGATAGGACGCGATTCATTATGCTAATTGACTTCAGTTCTTCCAGGAACACGAGCAAACCTTGTTTTCCTCACATCTCTTTTTGATTGCTCTCTCTCTCTCTCGCTCTCTCTTGTCCATTTTTCATTCTCTCTCTCTCTAACCTTAAAGTAAGGGATTTGCATGGTCAGACTCCCAAGGGATCAAATAGCTGTTTAAAATCCCCTTAAAATCATGTGTGTGTGTTTGTGGGTGTGTGTGTGTGTGTGTGCGCTAACTCCTCCCGTCTCCTTCGTTTTCTCCCTCTATCATCCCTTCCTTTCCTCTCCTCCCAACAGAGTAAACAGAGCTACTGTTTGTTCAATATTCACCTCTTTCATCTTCCTGTGTGTGTGTGTGTGTGTGTGTGTGTGTGTGTGTGTGTTGTGCCCAGCAGGAGCAGCTTAATGTGTCTTCTTGAGAGTTTAAAGAAAAGACGTTTTCCCTAAATCAGATCACATCAGATTAAATCGGTGCTCGCTGGATAAAAAACTGAAATGAAGGCGAGATATGATGGAGGAAAAAAATAGATGTATTAGAGCAAAAAAAACTTTCTCACCACTGATGAAAGAGGATACATCGTGAATATAAATGACTTGGATGGAATTGGTCTTGCATAGTGAGAATCACAGGGATGAAGAGGCGCTGGATGATGATATGAAAATGGAGTGAATCAGGCTTGTCGCTCACCTTAAAGTCAACTAAAGTGGTTTCAGTGCTCATGCCTGCCTGTCCTGAAATTAAAAGCACGAGGGACTCGAACTCTTCCCAAATCATAACTGCTCTGTCGATAAACTGTAAAAAAAAAAAAAAAAGAATTAAAAAGTGTTCGAAATTGCACCAAAAAAAACAAAGAATCAGTTTAACATGTTTGGCTTCATGAATATCAGACACGTCGATCAGAACACCCAAACCTCAGGGAAGGGTTTTTCTTTTAATTAATCCATTAACATGACTTACAGTGCCTGAAAGCATTTGCGTTGTTAATGACTCTTTCCATATGCCACTTATTTGGTCTTGCCATCTCTCTTTTCCACAGCGTTGACTTTGTGACAGATCTTCTCCCATATTGTGTTTTTCTCGTCTTTGCCAATTTCTCTCACATGTTTGATAACTTCCTCCACCTACTCATCCAACTCAATGTTATCACATTTCATTTTGCGCTTGCAGGCACTTGGTGATCCAATCAATCTTTCCATGGCAGATGCAGTAATAACACACTTTAAATACCCTAGTTTTCTTGTGATGTCACTCACACTATGACTTTTAGTTGATTGTCCCCAATAAAGACCTACAGCAGGACTCAAACCAGAACTAAATAGGACCAAAGTAGACAAGAAACAGAAAAACACATACCAGCAGGGCTGCCGGTGGCATTTTAGCCTTAAATGGAAGTGTATGGTTTTTCTATTGTATCTCTGTCACTGACTGATTGTTATGAGCTGCTGTTTGACAGTCAGATTGTTGTAATCCAGCCTTCTTCAGACGTTTTTAAGACCATATGGCGAGTAAAGCTTCATTATGGAGTGCCAGCTTGTGCAAACTCAGGATGTGGAGTGAGCATTTGAAAACAAAAAGCTACGTATTGTACCTCAGACAAGACATTGTTTATAGATTAAATCCTTAAAATGGAAGCCAATTCCATTATTACTTCTGAAGTGATGCAACTCAAAGAATTGTAACCTAACTCACTCAGATTGTCATGATACAAGCTGCAATCATCTTAAAAATCTAATGATCCACCACATTTACAACAAAGAGATATATGAAGTAGTCACATTATTTTAGTTCAACAGCTAATGTTTGATTCAAAAACAATCTCAACTCGAAATTTCACTTTGGACTTTGCTCAGCTGAACAGTCACCAAACTTTAAAGAATATGACATCAGCCTGAACACACTCAGGAGACATTTTGGACGGTTAGACATGTTGTGTTCATTATGAATGTTGCAAACTGATGTGGAAGTCGCTCTTTCAGCTGCTTTGATAAATTTGAGGTTTTCTCTGTGACTCTATGATTCATTTGGACTTTCTTGAGATTATCTTAGCCTTGAGATTTATATGGTTCTTATAAGTTGTTCTGGAGAGGCAATGTTTTAGATTTGAAAAAGAAATACATATTTATTACTGATTTGTTATGGCTAAAATTGCCTTAATGTGTTATTTTATTGAGATGTATTTTTTTCAAATTTCTAAAGTTATCTTGTTCAATTCTATCTGAAATTTCACATCCTATTTCAACAACTTTAACGGAGTTGCTCAGCAATTTCTCTTTTCCTGATTTTTTTGTTATACAAGTACTTCATTACTCTTACTGAAATGTCTTTTGGATGCCTACTCTTTACTTTTCCTTAAGTTTTGTAATTTAGCATAAATTTACTCGAGTTTATTCATTATCACTGAGAACATATTTAAGGCTGTTTAGTGTAGAGCTGCACATTACATTGCAATTTTATCATCATCAGGATATCAACCATTATAAATATTGTGCACCAATCAGCCGTTGTAAATTATGCCAAGAGAAAGAACACAGTTTTTTTGGGAGAGCAACTCTCAAATCAGAAAGACTTAATAATGCATACATTCATCATAATCTACGTAAGCATTTTTATTTGAAGCAAATCATTTGGTTTCTGCACTATTCAACAATGTAACTGCACATTCACCCGATGTCGCACAGCCCTACTTTAGTGACTGTATCCTATTATGGACAAATTGATGGAGGAGAGTTTTCCATCTCTGCAGTTTCCATTATGTGGTTGATCTACATGAATCTTGGTTTCATTCGTGTTATTGTTTTGATTTACTTTGACTGCTCTGATCAGCATCCTATTTCACTGCGGCTGTTTTCATCAAAGTAAAAGCTCCAACTCACCTCCAAAGACTCATTAAAAAGAAAAACCCGGAGACGTTGTGTTCTGAACTCTTCCTGAACCTCTTTATGGTGTTCCTAAAAACTTCCAGATCAAGAAGCTAATCATATTTTTCGGGCACGTAATCTCCTGCTTAATTTAGAGATCTCCGCCTGCTTTGTTTAATCTCCATTTTGACCTGTACTCTCTCTTCGTTCTTCTTCCTGCTTATCTCCCTCCAGGCGGACGGCAAGGTGGTCGATGGGAGCCTGCTGGGGGACGCCAACGGCGTTGAGCCTGCGCCCGGCAGAGTGAAGGATTCTGGGAAGTGGCAGAAGCCACGCTTCTCCCGGAAAGCTCTGATGAAGTGCTGCCTGGTGAAATGGATCATTGCCAGCACGCAGCCACAGGACAAAGGTGAGAGGGAGGAAGGACTGAGAGAGAGAGAGAGAGAGAGAGAGAGAGAGAGAGAGAGAGAGAAAAGGAGGTGTCAGTGAAAGTGACAGCACAACACCTGTCACCACGGTCTTTGAATTGATCTCTGAGTTGTACTGATGATCCTGTCCCGGCCTTCAGGGGTCCCTGTGAGCTTGGCCCAGTGATTGTGGCCGGGGGTTGACCTCGGGGCCAAGCACCCAGAGATCATCTAACTGAATACACTAGTTTATCAAATGAACCTCCATCCTCATTTCATCATTATTATTAACCACACAGAGAGGAAAGACAGCCCTTCTCCGCCTCTGTGCTGCTTTTTAACTGCCGTCTGACACTTTCCCCCTTTTTTAATAAGCAAGAGTATAAGTGCACACTGGTGTTGTGGAAAAAACTCAATGAACTCAGATAAAAATGTTACTGTTTTGTGACATACAGAGTCACTTTGTAATAATCAGGTACCAATAAAATGCTTTAGAGCCCCTGCAGGTATTTAAATGGAGAAACGGCTGACTGGTGAGCACAAGCAACTGATAACAAGACTTCTTTATAAGAGATAAACTATAAATTATCAAGTAGATTGTTAATGCTGGCTAACTGCAAGGTAGGCATTGTATAAATACTTCATCTGCATTCTTTATATTTTCACAATATAATTGTGAGAACACAGTAACTACAGGACTCCTTGTTAAATGAATGCAGTGATCAATCCACCTATCCCTAAGTGTCAGTTTTTAACAGACCATTGTTATTTATAATGAGTGTGCTTCTTGTGCTGATTAGTATTTGTCTCATTATGTTACAGACTTCACTGGAAGTAAGGACTCAGTCCTGTGTTGAATGCCTGCGTTCCCATTTTAGATTTTTCAGAGATTTAGAGACAGTGCGCCACCCAGTGGTTCTTCTGGGACTGTGCACGTCTGATGTTTTGCTGAAGTGTGTTTAAATCAAAGGTTTCAGTCTGCCTGCTCGGCACCGAGCAGTGTTAATTCTTAGTGTAACATTGTGTGATTAAAACGCCTCTTATATTTTTGCTGATGTGTTATAATCTAAAAACCTCCAAATTGATTGAATGAGGACATAGTGAGCAGAAACAGACCCGTCTTAATACCAAGAAGCAATATAAATATGGCCACTGTACTCCATCCAGAGGCTTTTGCTCCACCCCCATCAGCTTTCTGTCCTCGCCCTTCATGACCTCTATTCCTCTTCTTGCTCTTTGCTGTCACATCTTTTTTTCTTGCTATTCCCTCGTCTCCTTCTGGACATCTTTCTGCCTGCCCCTGCTGCTTTTCTTCCTCACAACCTCTCCCTTTCCTTTTTCTTTTAAATTCCCTCCATTCCCTCCGCCTTTCCAGTTCAGTTACGTCCTATTTTGTGTTGCTAATTCCCTCTATTACATTTTCCTCACATTGTCCCCCTGCTCTCCCCAATACATTTTCTGCCAACTGTTTATCTCATTTGAACAGTCACTGGCTTTTGCTTTTAGTCTTCACTGCTGATCTCCACTCTATTGTTAACTTGTTCACTTGCTCTTTCTATTCATTCCTAATGTCTCCATCATGTTAAATATCATATTAAGCTGCCTTCATTTGACTCTATGTACACCTCCATGATCTTTTACCAGCTTTTTGTCTTCCTGTTGGCCATTTTTTGTTTAATAGCTGAATTTGATCACATTGAACTTGGAAAAAAGGAGTGCATGAGAGGAGGTGTGTATGTCAGGTCTGAAGTTAGTTCAGCTCCATGCACTGTAATTGTAGCCTAGCAGGTCAGTGAAATGTGAGCAGTTTGATAAGAGCGGTCATTGTGGCTTCTCACACGGTGCTGTTCATCACACACACACACACACACACACACTATCAAGTTCGTGTCTCCTATTCTCTCCTGCTCTCAGGCAACTAGTGTCTTTTTCTCAGTGTCATACAGATGCTTCAGTGGCCCCTTGTGGCAGCAACAAACTTCTGCCCACATGAAGTGAAGGATTCTTAAACATTAAACATGCAGTTCATCAGATTTTCTTCACACAAAAAATGGTTGATAAGCTGATGAATTTTAAATTTCAGGATTTTCAAGGATATTTTGGTCACATGAAACATTGTGTGTTTTTAAAAGAAAATTAGATCAAAGCCAAAGCTGTAAAAACGTCCATGTCTAAATTCCAACCACACTGCGTTAGCAGGGTGTTTCTAGTTGTGAACCAGGTTTGACTCTGAACTTGATGCACACTAAAACAAATAGCCAATATTTTCTAGATGAATGTGATTATTTAGGTTTTACTGTAAAACAGGTGTAAAAGCCCCTTGTGTGGATGAACAGGAGCTTGTTGTGCCAAAAAAAAAGACAGCAATAAAAGTCACAAAAAGTATCAAGCCGAGCTGTGTTAGGATCCATTTCATCTTTGTGGTTTCAATGGAGCAGAGATTCAGCATCAGCAGTGGGCAAACTCAACTCGATAATGGCCAGGATCTAAAAATAGCAGCACACAGAAAGAGACGTGTATCGGACTGAGGAGGGTGGTGGTGGTAGTGGTGGCTTGTTTTAGATGTGAAGAGGTTGAGACATTGAGCTTGAGCTTTTTTATAGACCTTTGGATATGATGCACTACAGTTGATAGTTTACGGTAGAGAAGTATTTGATAATGATGATAAAGAGAGAAGACACAGAGTAAAACAGCTTCATGTTCAGGTCAGGATGTTACTCTGGCCTGCAGCAGGTTGTTAATCACTTTTTAATCAGCTAGTTGGCCAATTCTAATTCCTGGTAACTAGTTGATCCTGTGGGTTTCTGTAGTTGAATGACACGTATTATCATTTATTTGATTAACCGATTATTGTAGTTGGTTTACATTTATTTGACTGGATTTATGACACACACACACACACACACACACACAAGCTTTGAAGGACTGAATAAGTAGAGAATATTATGAGAAGAAAAATAAAGCAGCCTCTGGAGTGATTTTACTGATAGCGTGAAGATGACTTTGAAACAACACAACAACAAAAATGCTCCCGAACTCCACCGTCAGGACATCATAAAACCTTTGCTTGCACTTCCTGGAAGGATAGGGAAGATTTGAAGGAATTAAGGACCTCATAATCTCAGAAAATTGTTTCCCTGGCTGCAGCCCTGATCTTCTAATTTTGTGTTTGCAAATCTTTTTAGTGTGGCATCTGTTTGTGTCCCTTCGTTGACATCACATGTCATCTTTGAAATGTGTCCATTTGAATGGATTTCAAAACTAGATGTCATGCAATGTCCTTATGTAAAGGAGATTTTGGAAAAGATATTGAATGTGGTTTTAATTTGGGCTGTGCTCCCTCAAGGGTCAGATGTTGTTGCCAGTCTGTTCCCATAACTCAACATTTTGGTTCCAGATGCTGCTTGTTTGCTGAGAAGCAGTAGAATTGTCTTCAAATTTTCAGCAACAAGGCAGATGAAAGTGCTGTACACAAACAAATATTCAGATAAATGTAGAATAGGAACAAAGAAAGCTTGATTTAAAAAGTAAACAAGCTTAAAAAGAATGCTAAAATGTAATGGAACACTACAGCTTAAGGTAAAGTGCAACATAAAACGAATTGCTCTCACAAAAGGAAGAATCGATGACAAAATTGATCAGTCTCATTTTGAAAGGATTAAAAGGTCAGATACGTCCATCCTGCAGTTCTCTGTGGACTTGTGCATGAAGCCCAAAAGCAGCTTTGTGTGTTTGTGCTTGTTTCTGACTCTGGGAACAGAAAGCGGGTTTGATCCAGGTGACCTGAGGAATCTGGATCGTTCATAATGCAACCGAACGTCAGAATTGTGTCTTTGGCCTTGTAGACCAGCAGTAGTTGATTAAAGTCAGTTTGACATGAAGTCAATTCAGTCACTTGAGAGCTACAACAAGTTACATGGAGCGGTCTGATAAAATGTGTTTTTTCTTGGGAAAACCGGTAATAACAACATTACAGTAGTTCACTTTAGTGAAGATGAATTTATGAATCAGTTGTTCCACATCCTGCTAAGACTTTAATTCTTGCTCTATCCTTCAGGTGGTAGTAAGACGTGTCTTTTTAAGGCTGTCACGATTCAGGTCAGAGTCCATGACCGCAAAGCTGTTTCTGGTGTTCTTGATGCGTTTTGACACTACAGTTTAAAGATAAGCACTAACTTATATTCTTTCCTCTTTGGCTCAAAAAACTACTACTTCAGTCTCAGTACACTCACTCAGTGTCGGTGCTGGACTGTAGTCTCCTGGTGAAGAAGCGATGCACATCTGCATGACTATGAGAACACATTTTTTTGTTTCTCTAAATTCTGAGTCTATGGAAACAGTATTTGGTCAGTGATTAAACCCTGTGGAACTTCACACGTAACTTTGTTCAGCTCGAAATGGAAATTTCCTACTGACACAAAGTCATCCCTCTCATTTCAATGGGATTCAAATCAGTTCAGTGCTTAAGCAAAGATGTCCTCTCAAGTTGTGTAGTTGATGAATGGCAGACTTGATATGGGTCTATCATTATTGATGGGACTGATGATTCTTCTTTTGAGAGGGTTGGAAAGACTCCTGAAACGAGAGGCGTCAACAAAACCAGTGATGTTGAATGTTGGAAAGAAACCTGTCGCTCTAGGTTATAATAAAGGTGAGTCAGGTTTATCAAATGAGAGTGTGTGGATTTGAAATTTCAAGCCTCAATGTCAGTTACAGCTTCAAACATTTTGTTTGTAGGTGGTCCATTTGTAAATATGCTTGATTATGGAATTAACACAGGAACATGCAGCGGTAACAGGGAGAACAGATTTTGTCCAAGGTGGGTGAGATAATCAAAGTTTCTCTTTTTTTGTCTTATACTCACAAAAAACATTCAATAGACTCTTGGAGGATTAACCTTTTTTTTTTTTTATTACATCTGATCTCAAAGCAAATTGGGGTCAGAGATTATTGTTAATACTACACTCACATCATATGATTAAGTGTACACTGATGTTAACTATACAAGAAACTTTATATCTAACTTCTGATGAATGATGAACAACAAATAGATAATTATCAACAGTTTTCATCATATGAATTGAACTCTAGTCAAACTCTCTTCTACAAGCTCCTTTTTGTTTTAGTTTTTGCTCAGTAGTACCAAAGCATTTTCTGAGTCTAATCTGAACTTCACTACTTTCCACTCCCTTACGAGAGAAGATAATGACGGTATGTTTTAACCTGAAGGGTGAAAAGGAGAGGAGGCATTGACTGTAATATGAAAAGTGCAACATGAGTCGGATTAGACATGGAAGCGATATGAAGAAGCGAGGGAGAAACGTGGCGTGTGGAGATTTAGTTTCTTTATTGAACTCTAGCTTGAGTCTGCATGACTTTTGTCAGTCGGAGAAAGTGAGATGAACTTCAGAGGATGAGCGGCAACCACGTAGCTCTGCGGCCTCATGACAGCTGAAACAGGAGGAGCATTGATGGGTGTTGTTGCATGCTGCGGCGTGTCAGGAGATTCAGGACGGATTCAATTGAAGTGTAGAAGGCGAGAAGAAGAGGAGGAGGGAGTGAACATCACCTGTAAGCAAACTGAGACACCAGTATAGAGTCGCGTTATCGAAAGAGAAACCATCAGAACAAAGGAACTTGATTTTGTATTAGCTGCACAATATGATCTTCTTTTTTTAATAATTGTGACTGTTTTTCAAAATCTTCCCATTTTTAGGGGATATTTTGACTCGTTTTTCTATCAAGGACTTCTACTTTTTTTTCAACTCGTTTGTGGCCCAGGTGGTCAACATTGGTAGGATGAGTGCGTGTAGATCACAGTGTGAAAAGGAATTCACAAAGCTGCTGCGCTGCTTCTTTGGCTTCATCACTGGCTCTCTGGTTCAAGGTATTTCCCTCTTTGTTTTCTAT
>OMNM01045248.1:0-10042 GCA_900302745.1 Parablennius parvicornis
GGAGCACACAGTGGGTGAACTCCTCACCCCTGGCATTAACATGAACGTGTGTGGGCCTGTGGTTCTGAACTCCTCGCCAAATCAAAGCCCCTATTCATTAGCACTGTGCTAAATGAGCCCTGTGTTAGATTAGTAAGGAGACTTCACAGACGGCACACATGCAAACACATTTCCATAAACTGTACACTCCGGTCTTGCCTATTTTTACCAGACTTGCATATATAACCACATAACAAAACAGATTCCAGTGCAGCTTCCTCGTCGATACCTAATGTGCAGCATCCTTCTTGACTTCTGATTCCTTTACTGCTCTCTAATCATCCCCCGTTACTACCAGAGCGGGGTTCAGGACATATGTCTTGGCCGCCACATCTTACTTCTTACAAGGGCTCTCTAGATACACCTCTAAGTATATATATCATCCAACGCAGTGTAACCATGAATTAAAGGTGGTCTTTTATGCTGTTAAATTATCTACAGCATTGCTAATGGATGGTAACAATTATAAGCGATGGCCGAGTCAGTACTGCATTACTGAATTAAAACTACTCTTTTATACTGATATTCCACCAATTATTGAGTGACTACTGGGAAATAAAAGAAGTTTTACAAAATTGCGAACTTCACAGCTTTGGCCAACTTCAACATATTATACATGCGTGAGCTAAAGTTTAGCCTATGGTAATGTTTTGATTGAACAAAAGGGATTTCAGATGAATTTTTTTTTTGTTTTAATGAAGCTGTAGGGCACATTATTTTACACATACTGAACTTTATTAATGTCAACGTTAAACTAAATTAACGCATGAGACCTCCGGAGATTCATTCAAATTAACTATGAATAAATTTTTTGATGTAGGTGAAAATATATTGCATAGGGCATTTAACACTCTAACCTCAGAATGGGACATCACCAGGTCAAGTACACATTATGGGGGGTTTTCCTTGGAGAAATTGCATGTTTTAAATGTGCATGTGGGGTGTTTTTCAACATTAACTTCCACAGTCAAGAAATATTTTAGATTGATTGGTGACTCCAAACATTCCCTGTTGGTGTGAGAGTATCAATGTCTCTCTGTATTTGCCTTGTGATGAACTAGCAGCCAGTCCGGGCTTTACAATGCCTTCATCATATTTTGACAGGATTGACTTCAATTGTATAATTAATCCTAAATTGGATAAAACAGTACAGAAGATGGATGGATAATGTTATAGACATTACAGAAACCTCTTCATGACATTTTATGAATTCTATTGTAACTAATTAAATACAGAAAAATGAATAAATAATTCAGTGGCATTTCCTTTGTGTTCTATAGCAGGTTTTAGCTGTACAGTGCTAAGCATCACTAAAGATAGATGAGGATTTAATAGTTTGTTGCAGCAGCATCAGACAGCTGCTGCACAAGTGCCTTAATTTAACTCTGATAAAAGGCCCGAAGCAGCACAGAGAGGGCAAAGCAAACTGACTAAATTTAAGAGAGATAGTAACATGCATTAAGTTGCCATTTAGTGGTTTTTAGGGGTGTATTATTATTGCATTATTTTAATCACGTTCACCTTCTGCCAATACAAATACTAAGTATTGTGCAGGCTTTTAAACTGCAAGCAGGGAGATGATGACACAAGAACATGCAAACTCCACTCCGGAAAGACTCAAGCATCCAGAATGAAACTATATATTGTTATTGTGCAGTGATAAGCCTAACCTATACACCATTGTACAGTTCATTTTGAAAATCTGTTATGAATCTTTCACAAGTAATCTGACAAATAAGTATGTTGCTATTTTTATAATCTCCACCCCGACATGTGTCTCTCCCTGCACTAGCTCAAGGTCTGCATGGCACTGACTTTCAGAACTCCATAATATTGTTACATAATGAATACACTAAGGTGATTTTTCTCATCTCCAAATCTGCAACCATCAGAGATGATTAAAAGTTCCCATGTGGTCTGTGTGAAGTCTTAATTCTCCAGTGGGGGAGTATAGGACCTTGGCGGGAAGTCCGGAAGAAAGAATATCAGATTTGTGATTTTATTTCAAATGAGTGCTTAAGCCTTGGACTTTCATATTAGTAGAGCTCCTATTGAGAGAGAAACCTCAATCTGATCAAGTCTCATTACTTTAGCAATCAAAGTTTCGCCCCTGGGGTCCTCCCCTCAACTCCTGCCTCCCGCCTCTTCCCATCTCTCCTTTTTTCTCCCCTCCGAGCCATCATATGTTTTTGCCACCAAGGCAGGGAAGAGGAGAAAGGGAGAATGGCTTGCGCAAATCCTTGATTGGCCAAAGTCTATCCTCCATCTAGGATTACGAATAGAAATGGAACATTTGAGGACAAAGGAAGGAGGGGTGAGATGGGAAGAGACAGAGAGAGAAAAAAAGTGATTGTGTGTTAGAGAGAGAGATGTGAGTTTCAGCATTATGGGCACAAAGAGAGAGAGAGAGAGAGAGAGAGACTAATATAATTGAATTAAAAAGATGGAGCTGGGCCATTTCTAAGCAGGTGGGAGTGTGGAGTGAGAAAGAGCAGGCGAGATATTAACTTCTAATAAAAGAGAGATTAGAAAGTGGCTAGGAGGACTGCTCTGTCTTTACCTGTGGGAGTGACGGCCCCCACATAACCTTTCACTGCAATATGCACAGTGATATTGGCCGCCATATTCTGAGCTCCCCACACACAGACAGCCACACACGTATACACCCCCGCTCATGTACGCACCTGCGTGTTTGTGCATTTGCACCCAGAAGAACTTCATATATAATACATACATACATATACATGGAGAAATAAAGGACGTCTGAGGAGACACGCAAGCCCTCACACACATAATGCATTATCAGCACTCATTCAATGATCCAACAAGCAGCAGCCATCAGATAATGAAGACACAGCTCTTTGGGAAGCTTCTGCCATACAGACAATTAATTAACTAATTGGTCTAATGAGCTTGTTAATGCCACGCTTTTTTGGCAGCCTGTGTGAATACATTAACAAGGCTAATTCAATTAAACAGGTGCACATTTCACAGCTGCCTCTCTTGAGCATGCACTGCACACGTGCGCACACACACACACTGACACACAGATCCTACAGGTGTTGTGTACATGCTTGCTCCATTTGACTCTGATGTCTTTCTCATCAGCGAAACCTTGGCATCCGATCAAAAGCATAATGATATGCATATCAAGTGGTGTGTACTCGTGCATTTGTGTGTGTATTCCTGTCAGTGCCTGCGCCTCAATGGGCCGGTGTGCCTTTGAATCAAAAGTACAGCTCAATAAGCTCTACCAGCAATGGTAATCTGTATAATTGAAAGGGTATAAAATAAGTGGGTGGAAAACTGATTGAAGCACTATGATAGCACAGTTAAATTAGCTAACAGAATCCCAGGGGTCACCCAATAATGGTAGCCAAGATTTCACAATGCAATATGATTAATCTGCTCAAAAGCATTGCAATATTTTGCATGCATGTGTGTAGCTTTGAGCCTGACAAACGCAGCAGTGGATTTAATATGAAATGTTCAGAGTTTGTCTTGTCTTGATGGTATTCATCCCAAAACTCAACAGAAAGTTGTTTCACCTTGTGCAAAACACACACACATTATTACTGGGTAAGTTCTACTAGAAACACACATTCCTTGCAGTATTAAGAAAAAAACATTATCTGATACTTTTTCAAACATCAAAAACACTTGAGGCTTGTATTTTTTGCAAACTTTGTATTTTTCTTATCTTTTGTCTCACTTCCGCCAGCGCCGCAGTTGGCTGGTCAATCTTTGTTTCTTTCTCTTCCGTCCTTCTCTCAAATAAACCACTGAGCTCATTCTTCAAATGCATCATTTTGGATTCAGCCTGGAAAAGAGACATTCTTTGAAAGTCATTTTCCAAAAACTGACGTCAATGGTGTGATATGTCGAGCTTGTTTGCTTTATTCATTTGCGTCATCTTTCTATACTGTGAAAAGTGTTCAGAATCAGCTGGGACGGTGTACGTCAACCTCTTTCACCATGATTTCTGATTTTCATACCCTGCACATACAACATACATACGTATGCCTCATCCACATACAAAGACAAGCAGCAGAATAGGGTTCTGATGACAAAAGGCTTGTTTTGAGGCAACTGTGCCTCCAAGTATGATGTAAGGTCAACGAATGATTGTGAGTTTCTTTGTGTGGCAGACTACATGCACGGTGATTTGTTGGGGTTGTTTTGTCAGGGGCTCGTTCACAGGCTGACTGAAGCGCTGAGGCTGGTGGTTAGCGTAACTCCCTTGGAGATGATACCACTGATTAATTTTCCTCTATCTCCATCGTTTCCACCCCTTCCCCCATCCGAAGGTCTGGTTTTTCCCCCTTCCCCCAGCCCCTTTAGCCACAGTTGAATATTAAATCAGTCCCCTATTTTTTTAATTTCCCGATAACCACCGTTCATTTTTCTCAAAGTGTCACATAGCCATGACATGGTGTAGCAGCCTATATATTAAGGATGTGATGTGAGTTATTGTTATTGTTATCTTTTTTCCATTTACTGGCTTGTGTGTTCGACTGCAGACTACGCATGGCTAAATCATTACCTGCACATGTGGTACAAATATTGAGTAACAACATTAATAATTTGCTGTGAAACTTCCTGTCTTGACAGTTAGACATGCTCGTGTTGCTGTGTTTGAGCGCCAAACAGGACCAAATATCGTCCCTTCACCATATAAATATTGCCAGTTGTGCTTTGTCTACTGTTTGTTTCCTCCTAGCTATTAATGAAGCCTTTGTTTGAAGGTATATACTGTATATCTGTGTGTCCATGTCAACAAGGGAAAAAGAGAGGACAGGAGTACATTTTTATAGTGATTTTGATTTGTTCTAATAAAATCTATTATTTGATTACTCATTTTAGACATGCCAAAGACACAAAGAAGATAGCCAAGCAGCAGTTTGAACAATCTATATACAATATACATACATGTTTTAATATTTGTTTTTTTTTGTGAGTAGATTTTGTGTGAAAGTACAAATTCAGTTATTACATGTGAACAAGACCAAAGACAGACACTCTTGAGTGTCATCACTCACTGTCTCAATAGAAAAATGAAATCTGAGTCTCCCTAGCAATCTCAGTGGCCCACTTTAAAATATATCTGCCCCACTTCAATACCCCCTACCCCCACCCTTATCAGTCAGGGTCTTCCCTCAAATCACTCAGGATTTTTTTATTAATCATATTTACCAATCTCAGTATTTATTAAAAAAAAAACACATGCTGAGCAAATATCATCGTATAAGCAATCCATGTGCACGCATTTGTCTATTTGTTTTGTTTTTTCAAATACATTACCATCCCATCAGTCGGCTTTGTCCTGTATTCAGATGTGCAACAACGCTAGCTGGCTCTCAGGATTTAACACTTCCTCTCATGTGTTGTGCTTCCCCATCATCATCATCATCATATTAATTCACATCACCTGCTTGCATAGCCTGGAACCTCGCCCTGGAAACTGGGGAAGTGATTTGGAAAAATGAGGGCAATAAAAAAATAAAAAAAAAAAACACAAAGATGAATGGAGAGATGTGATATAAGGTAATATGCTAACCCAATCAGCAGGCTGCTGTTTGCCGACAGTGTAATCAACATATCGGCCTAATGTCATTACAGCTATATGAGAAATAATACTGCGTGAAATGATATTGCGCGTGCGTGACCACATGGTGCACACATGAACATGCTCACACGTCCGGATGTATGCATGCCCAACCACCATGCTGGTGCAGAAAGAACTGCAATGACAAAAGGATGCTCAATCCTGCATGGATACTGATAGCAGAAATGAACACTGGGTTTTCCTGTATTACAGACTTCTGTTTACCATTATCTATATTGAACAAAAATAGAAAAGTGAAAAGTGGCAACTACTAGGTTTATTTGATTAACATATTCTAATAGAAAAATTATTCTTGAACTTTTTCCACCAACAACGATCATCATTTGAATTTGTTTTGATTTCTAAGGTAAAATCAGTATTCAAACTGTGGAATTTGTATATTGTGTTCACACAAACAAGTATATTTATATATTCTCACACACACACACACTGCCCAGTGGTTGTGACACAAGAGGATATTAGTTAGTGTGTGGCTTCCATATCCTGAATGCATGAGGTCGCTGATGGCCTCTATTGATGGACACTGGCGTGAAGCCATCACTCAAGTTATGGAGCTTTAATTGGAGACAGCATAAAACGATAAACCAAGAAACATGCATGGCTGAACAGCCCAATGTAAACCATTAATCATAGCATAGGCAAAGACAAGTGGCCGTCGCATACGCACAGCCACACAGAGATATGTCTCTGTGTATGCACACACAGCTGCAGAGGCACGCACATGCTGCTTGTGCACCACACACCTTGCATATGAGCACACACGAGCACACGCACGCACCCTGAGCATGGCAGAGACAAGTGTCCCAGTCACATATTCTCATGATAGATGACCCATTTAACTTTGATTTCTGAGAGAAATGAGCTTGCCAGCAACACAGGGTTACAGCAAGAGAGCATCCACACACCCATGCGTACTCACTCATTCATAGAGAGATACTACACATGGGCTACATGTTTAGTCTGCATTTAGTCTATATGTACAGTTTGTTTCATTTTGCAGACATGCATCTGGAATACTTCCTCACATACACACGCACACACACAGTAACCTCCTATTTGCATGAGAGGGCTTATAATCTGAGGATGATTTGTGATGTAAGCAATCACAAGTGAAGTAATTCATCAGCAGCTGTATATAACATCACACATTTACTTTGGCTATAAATATGATTTTACACACACACACACACACACGGAGAACAATATAAATCAGTAGCACAAAAAGTTGGCATGAAGGGAAAACCGTTAATAACACAAACGCACATAAATGTGCTCTCATGTGAATCACTCCGACAATAAATACCCAAAAAATATCAAATCCCTGACAGACATATTAGACTCTATGCAGCCCTCTTCACAGCTGTAAACCTGGAGAAGTTACCTGAGTCGTCAACATAAATCTCTCTTTATAATTTTGTTGTGTATATGGTCAGAAATAATTAATAACTCATTAAGTATTTATAAGTCTCTGATTTGTTTATGAAACACACTCTGTCTTGATGTGACTTTGCTTTATTACTTGTCTCCCGTACCTTCGGAATAGTCATTTTAAGAATAATGAATTCAGCTTTACCATCTTGTGGGCACTGAAGTAGAATTCAATAACAAAAATGTAATATGTAGTGTCCCATATGGTCAAGAACAGTTTAAAAGACAAGACTAAATTAGCTGGATATTATGCCTGTGATGACATGTAAGTATATGCCATTGGATTATCAAACAGAAGCAGGGGAATCCTTGAAAAGTACCAGAACTAAGAGAGGACAGACACTTCATCAGATAGCAATCAGAGTAGATAAAGATGTGATTAATTTGGGAAGGGAATGCTGCTTTGAGATTATTATTTCAAAATGTGATATCTTGCAATGAAAGGAGGTCCACGAAATGACTGCTGTGAGAAGGTTTTTTTTCCAATGGAAAGAGAACAGAAGAACTACGAAAGCTCAAGCTCTGCGTGTCAAAAGGCTGATCAGCTTAGCAGATGGATATGGAACAAATGTAAGACAGAGATTATGAGTGCTTCTGTTTCTTGCGCATAGACAGAGTTAAACACAGACAAGCGAGAAATGTACAGACTTGCCACATACACAAACGAATCTGGTGTAATTTTGGTCTCCAGAGGAAGCGATTCCCAACTTAGGGAGTGGGACCACCTTACAGGGACACAAGGGACCATTGAAGGAGCTCGAGGCACTGTCTGTTCTGACGCCTTCATAATGAAATTTGCACATGTCAAATAAAAACTACAATAACAAACTTTCAGAAAATCTACAACACACCTGTGAAACTGACTATTGCTTTTATTTTCAACGCTCCTGCTCCTATATGTTGGGTGTGTATCCCATCTTTTGGTTTCACTGAAATGCCTGAGAGCCAGACATGGGAGAGAGGGTTTACAGCCGTCCTTAGCAAGCTTGGGGGGGCTCTAAGGGAAAAAAGGTTGTGAACCTCTGTTCCAAGGGATTAATGTTTGGGTAGTTATGATGCTGTCATCTAGACCTTTCCTTTGTTGTCCTTGATTGCGATTGTTGATGTCCCATAGCAAGCTGAACCTCACCACAGCCATTGTCCACTGACATATGGGAGTGTGTTGATATTTAGAGGGATGGATGGTCCATTAGAAGGATAAAAACCTTCCGAATGCACACAAACGCATACAACACTCCAACACACACGTTCCATCCAGCGGTTGCAGCCCCTCAGCGCTCCTCTGTCCTCACATGCTTGGTTTCCCCATCTAATTGCTGCCATTCGTCAGTGCGTGTGTGTGCGTGTGTGTGTGTGTGTGTGTGTGTGTGTGTCCCACGAACTCCCTTTTTTTGAGTTTTTGTTTTCTTCTTCTGTGATTCTGTCACTGCGCATTTACAACCAACTGCGGTGAAAAGAGAGAAAGTAACACGTAATCAGACAGACAGGTAAGAAGGGAAGAGGAGACAGGAAGACAGACAGAGGCAGAGACAGACACGCACAACCACATGCACACAACCGCACAGCTTTCACAGTACCATAGGGCATACAAAACCTGTCAGCGTTCAAACCTGCTGGCTTGTTCTCTAGCATGCCAAGTGGAATTAGCATCACATTCTAGAACACGATTTCTTATCAAAAACAACATGTTTCACTATAGGAACATAATATTTACAACACAATCAGAACGACTTTACCAGGTAAAATGACAATCTGCATATTTGTTGTTTAGATGCTTTTAACTCAATTATCGCACAATGCAGACATTAGGAGAGTGATTATGCATGTGGAAATACAGATTCATGAGATGAGCAGAGTAAAGGGCGGGTGTATCCAAAAGCTTAAAAAAAAGTACCAAAACAGCTGAAAAAAAAGGAAAAAAAAGAAAAAAAAAATCTTCTTGATCGTTGTCTGAGAGAAGATTTTAAATAATTCTCCAGAGTGGGGCAAAAAATCTAACTGCATAAAATAAGTTAATTGCAACTTAACTTGTCTTATATGTCTTATTGACATTCACACACATAAACAAATGAAAGTGATTGCAATGCTTTGAGCAATCATGGAAATATGAATGTGCTGATGAGTAAAGCTGTTCTCTGTGGCCACTGTGTGCTTGTCAAACTGTAAGACAGTGTTTCTGTATATTTAATAAGAGGGTCCAAATTATTACGTTATTTTTTTGCATCCGTGTGTGTGTGTGTGTGTGTGTGTGTGTGTGTGTGTGTGTGTGTTCAACATGATAATTTGTCAGTTTATGTTGTGAGGGGGGTAAACAGATAAGCAATCCACAGCACAATCCCTCATCCTGCTCTGATTATAAATCAGCTGGAGCTCTCAGAAGCAATCAGCAAGTGCAATCTGCAGCCGGCACAGACACCTTATCAATCAGAGGGGACCATCACACTGTCAGACACGCGCACGCACATAAACGAAAGAAATACACACTCACATATTTGTACCAGCATGCGCCTACACCCACATGTGCAATGGAAGACACAACAGAGGCAGGTATGCTGCAATTGTAATTCTACATCCCCACCCTGCGGTCTTGTTTCTCCTTTTAAAACTTTCTCCTGTTTTCTCTTTTTGTTTTGTTGCTCCTTTTTTTCCCCTTTCTCTAGTCTTGTGAAACAGGATCACAACAAGTGAGTTGCAACAAGAGTTTCATCCAGCTCGCTGCCTGGCGGCCAAGAAACAGTGCAGAGCGAGACACATCACTCCTAATTACAGTCTGATATTAATAACAGAGAAAAATATTAATCTTGGAGGTAAACACTAAGCCGCTTAAAGGAAAATTGCAAATAAATCAGATTATCTTATAGGAATATCCTCCAAATAGGCCAGGGGGGTAATGAGAAACCTGGGCCCAACTGCTCTCTCCCTCCTCTATCTTTCTCTCTCCCTCTCTGT
>OMNM01045252.1:0-10638 GCA_900302745.1 Parablennius parvicornis
CTCTCATGCACGCCACTCATTCGTAAAGGAATTCCAATAAGGCGGCGTAAATCAAGGCTAACGCGGTCCTGTTCTCAAGGCTCAGGCAGAATCAACATGAGCCTGGCGGTGAGCCCGAAAAGCGGGACCGTGTTGTGAAGCGGCGCTTGTAAAAGGAGTTATTTGATTTGGCTGGCTAGGCACAACCGGTATGGTTATGTTCGACATTCTTTAGCTAATGGTCCATGTTACAGCCAGTCTGCACTCGGGGGGATTAGGAGGTAGTGGATCAAAAAATGGCAACATTTCCAAATTGCCCAATTCTGCTGTATCAACCTACGTGTTGACCTGTGGAAAAATATAGTCCAATATGCACACAGTAACTCTGAACGAGTACCAGAAGTGTGATGGGTCGCAACTGAACGTATAAGCATGGTGTTACTGAGTGGATCATTGCGCTCTCCATAGGTTATTGCACTCGGATAACAGCTTGGTCTTATCTGAAAAATGTGAATTGACTTTCTCTATGTTTCATTAGTTTGTTCAGCTTGGTTTTCTTTTTTTTTTTTTCCCCACTGTGTTCCAAATCGCACTGCAAAGCTGTGAAAATCACATTTTCTGTATGCGAGTATCTGAAGCAACAGTATGCGACAGATTGGACTTTTTGTTACTATGCAGCTGCCGAGTGTGACAGATTGTGAACAGGGGCTTCTCAGTGAAACTAAATTGTGTAAATAAAAGCCCAAGAATTGCTTCACTTGGATAGAAAGATTTTTTTTTTTTTTTGCAATTACAAAGGTAAATGGCAGACATGCAATCACACATAGTTGACCAGCAGTAAAATGTGTGGAGAACGAACGTATACTAAAAGCGGAATATTCATATCGGTGCTGCTGTCACATTTATTGGTTTTGGGTTAATCCAGTTGAGTTTTGGTCTGGCCGAACCAAGCCAGGCTCCAAAGTTACTGGTTTATTCAGCTAAAGAGGCTCTTTGCATGATCATATCACACACATGGTGTAGACAAATGACAAGTACTGCAGTAAAACATTGAGGCCTCATTTATATACCATATAAGAATTTAATGAGCGGACTTCAAGCAATGAGTCACAAAAAACGGATATCGATGTTGTGTTGACTAAACGCCTCAGAGCCTAGATTCAATAGCTTTTATCTGACAGGTGATCATATGTAGTCCCGTTTGTGTTATTTATTTCTTTTTTTAAAGACATGTTATTGTTAGAAAACACTTGCAGAACAGTAGTACCATGTAGAGTACGGGTCTTAAGATCGGTCACTTCAACTTTGTGTAATATATTTGAATTTTTTTTTTTTTTATTAACTTTCACCCAACAATCAAAATATTGATGTTTAAGTAACAATCAAAAACTCATGGGGTTTTTTTCTAACTTTTTTTTTTTTTTTTTTTACTAAAGCCAAATCAGTCAAACAAAAACTTTACTTGATTGAACTGCAGGTCAGGTTTTTGTTTTTTTGATGCAAACGGCAAAGCAATGCATTTTGAAATATTGTGTGAACTGGTTCCTTTCGACCCCCTCATGTAGAGTATGAATTGAGATAACAGGGTTGTGAAAACATTACGAAGGCAAGTTGCCAAAAGAAAGGTTTTACATCACTTAAGGTCACACATTCCAAAGAATGCTGTTGTATAGATATGGAAGTTATTTATATTTATTTATACTGACTTTTAAATGTTATTTTAAAATGTTACAAAGTTTAAAAAAACAAATTTATGGGTTTACCAGAGAGGGCTGATCAATTTTATTGATCAATTCTAGTTATTTAAGAAGTTGCAAAAATACTGAACAAGACTGTGGTCAGAGCCACTCAAATATGCCGTTGCCCATGTCGTCATGGAAACAAGAAGCTTCGAAAGTTGGTGAAGTGGTGGAAAATATAGGAGTGAAAACTAACCAAAGTAATTCAAATATGTTGAATTCGCATTTTGGTCTCAGTCAAATGGACACCAATGGTCAACAGTATATTGAAATGTAAGTTCTCATAAAGGTTGAAAACACATACAGGTATCTAAATTGAAGAAAATAAAATATAATAAGAGTTCCGTCATAATCTACATATTTCTGTTGATCGAGAGCTTCAATTCTAGTGACCGACTGTATCTAAAGTAACTACTCTTAGCTTCACTTCAGTTCAGCTGCAACTGATTTCACTTTAATGGAAACCTTGAAGCCTCTGAGGCGTAGGTATCAAATACAACCATCACTTTACTTGGTTTTTTTTTTGTTTTTTTCTGTTGCATGTCTGCCAACAGCAATTTGACTTGTGTCACTTTCAGACATCATCCATTACTGCAGCAGTGGCATTAGACGGATTCCCTCTGTCCCACACTGACAGTCTGAATGCAGGTCTTGGCAGCTGGCCAGCATCACTCACCGAGAGTATAAGGTTGGTGAAACACACTCAGGCTTTTTTTTCTTTTTCTCCACATGTAGTTCTCTCATAAGCATCGTTAATCATTCAGACCAGTTTTTCAACGCTCAGTCGTGCAGCAGCAGAAGTCAGACAGGAGTCGGGATGCAGAGCTGTTATGCCGCAGGTCCGTGCACTCAAACTGTCCGCTCAAGTTGATATAATAACAGTTTCTGGACAACCACCAAATAAAGTGTCAATTCCTAACAAGCACTGTAGAGGCTCCGCTGGCGAAAGTGTCCAATTTACTACAGTGGCTGGTCAAAACGGTGATTGAAACTGGTTTCAGGAGGCCAAAATGTTGGCACTCACCTTCAATCATCTGTCCATTCATCACCTATCGGCCAACTAACGCTGCATATTGCTGAAGTGTATCCCAGTTGATATTGGGTGAAGGGCAAGATCCACTCTGGACAAGTGACCAGTCTTCATATGCAAACAATCTAGTCCGAAGCAAACAATTGAAATACCAGATTATTCTTGGATTTTGAGGATCCCATTTCTAATAGAAAGTGTTCCTTTCTCTTGACGTTTCAACATTTCAAATAAAGGCCCTCCGTGGGCAAAATGACTTGCATTTTACCAAAATGTTGGTAGTCATAGATTGTTCATCTTGTCCCTCAACTACCACCATTTATCTAAATGGTAAATGGATGTCAATCATTTGCAATATTTGTGATCCATTGGCAGTTTTGAGATTGCTTAAACATACTTCAGAACATAAGAATAAAAAGATGGAGGACAAACCTGCAACTTTCTGGAGAGATGACCCGCTATACCGCTATGGTTGCCATGAGTCATCCAAGCGTACTTTGGGCAAAAGGCAGAATCCACATTGGTGAAGTTTTCAATGCACATATGCCCATCACAACCCTAAATAATCAGGAGTCACCCAATAAAATATCATGTTGTGGTTCTAACAAGCACGGTAGATGGGTAAAATATGAAGTCTACTCCACTGACTACTCACACTGATGGTTGCTGAAGCTGATTGTGTGTCTAAACTTTGGTCCTCTCCTTGGATCTTCCATTCATACATTTCTACCTGACCCATCGAAATGAGGTTTGAGAGAAGGTGAAATCTATCCCAGCTGTAAAATGGGTAAAAGGATAGGATTCACTTGAGGTGCCAGTATGCTTATGCCCACAGACAACTCAAGAAATTCCCAAATCGAATAAGCACACAATTGTTGCAAAAGGAAGCGACACAAAGGAAAAGGTAGAGCATGAAAATATGGAACATGGGTGTTTTTGTTGCAGGACAAGAGCCCTGATCTTTTCACCTCTTTTTGGATCAGTAAACATTCATTTCAGTTAAACATACAACGAACTAAACTTGTTTCAAAGATTCCACTTCATTATTCTCGCAAATCATTTTGTTCTGGCTTCAAACAGCTAGTTTGACAACCTGTCTGGACATAAATTCCAAATTCCTCAGCATGAGATTGCGAAAGGTTTGAGTCAAAGCTTTTAGCAGGGTGTGAATCATTTCTACTTGGGATGTATGGCTTTTATCTCTGTCAAGTTAAATGGCTGCATAAGTCCTATCAGTTATATCAGTCAGCAGCTCCACTGCTTTCCTTGCCAGTCCCAGGAACCAAATGAAAAGGCTCTTTCTAATGAAGCCTTCCGGGAACCAATAAGAGTAATCTGCCAAAAACATTATGTAATTTCATTCAACTTTGTTTCATAGCTGAACCCACAAGTTACCTGAAACCAGATCCTCATAGTCTTTTGGTCCAGTGCTGGGCAGGAACACATTGTGAAGTTTCTCAGTATACTATTTTACATTTTTTTTTTTTAGTGTTTCTCCTAATTTGACATCACAATTGATATCCCAATTCATTCAAACAACCCATCTTAAAGTGGTGAGTTAAACTGTATGTCGATAATAATCGCTTCCATAATCGCTGTCCATGGTGCTGAATCTGGGACTTGTGAGGAATCCCACTTAAACTGAATGATGGATACTTGTCGACTTGTAGACTGAATGGATGAGTGTGATTTGCTGCTCTTACATTCTAAGTTCTACATACAACTTGTTGCTGTAGGTAATGATTTACATGGCCATACACTTGAATGCAAGTTTGTTGACCATGTGTTGGACTGGTAACATTATTACTTTTTCTTCCCCTCCGTAATATTTGTTTTAAAAAAAATGTACAAGTATATTTGTAAAAATATAAACACTTTGTATTTTGAAAATACATGTCTATATTAATGTCTCATTTGTAGAGCAAATGATGTGTTATCCCCCTGCACAGGCCACCTTGACAAGAAATCCAAATTGTTTTCCCGTTTTCGTTGAGCAAAGCAGAGTTTGAAGCTGAAAATGTACCTCATAAAATGTGGGGAAAAAATTTAAACCCACTGAGCAGTTCTCACCAAGGCCTGTGTTCTCCCAACACCTCACTAAAACAAGACTTTTCTTTTCACACAATTGTACAAATTGTAGTCACGTTGCCAGCTCATTGCTTCATCCCTTGTTACTCAAATCCCAAATGGTTGATGAAATGTCTGAACCTCCACTATATTTCAGCGTAAACTTGCCTGGTCTGCAACTCTACACCCAAACACAAACAAGCACTCCAAAAAGCAAGTTTGTCATCCTCTGCCAAAGATTATATATTGCTGGTTTCACCGCCCAAACCTTTCTTTTACTGGCTTGTTAATGCTTGGAGAGGCAATAACGATGATCCATGTCGAACCCTTAAAAAAAGACCCTTAGAAAAAAGACCGAGATTGGGCTTTGTTTTTATCGCAGATTAAAAGTCGTATTATAACACAACAAACCAAAAACTCAATGTGACTAGCTAATTTTAGAGAGGCAGAGGAAAAAATGTGGCTTTCAAAAGAAGGAGGAAAAAAAAATCACTTTTTCAAGAATTATTCAGGCATCTTATCTTCTCACCAGTCCTCACGTATCTTTGATATAGAAGAGGGTTTTTAATCTTCTTTGGAAAAACTCAAGGGTCACAAAACCCACTCTGCACATTAACCACCACATATCTTTTCATTTAACACGAGAAGCTTCATTCAAACCTTGATAACAGCCCAGCCGCACTCCTGCCCAAGTGTCCTTGAACACAACACTGCCAAGTACAAAGGTAACCCCTGCCCGAGATTCTCCCTCTGGAATCAGCCGATTATTACAGCACAATGGGAAGATGAACACCACTAACGGCAGATAAGGAATGTCTCCCAACTCCAGACTATTCGACGTGGAAGCTCAACTTGACATCTGGTTAACCTAAGTATCGTAGATACCTAGAACATAACCGGTACAGGCCTGTGAATCCTCTTGAGGGGGTTTTGCACCTCTAAAGATTTGAGTATCATTATAGGCACTAACAGAGGAGGTTCAGGCAGGTCGACAGGTAGAAATAATATCAAACTTTGCTATGGTGGATCCATGTCTGGATCACTAGTCGGATCACTAACGCAGAGACTAAATGCACACAGAAGGATTGACACATTCTGGTTTATATATATAGAACTAAATGCTTGTCATCGTAAATATACTTGTTAATAAGCATGATCGTGTATAAACAGAAAACAAAATTCACAAAAAAGCATAAATACACATCCAAACATACCATATTATCTTGATTCTAAGCACAGGGTTTCTACTTCTAACAGTGCAACTTTGCTTAACTTTTCAGATATTTCCTCCTTACATAGAGTTTTCATAATGTATCCGGTTCTCGTCATTCTTTTGCTCCGGTTCTGCTTCCTCCAAAGTGCATCATCCTCACTCTGTCATCCAAAACATTTAAAAGAAAGCAATATAACAGAGCTCGGCATAACACAGACACTGAACACGAGGCAAACTTAATTTTTCAGACCTATTTCCAAAGGGGAAAAAACTAACTCTGTAATATTTACACCAATTTGGTTTAAATATTACCACCATCGGATAAATATGTTTTTTAGATATGGTTTTTCAAAGGTATTTGTATTTTTTATTGAAAAAGATTGTCTAAACATCAACACATGTTTTTAGTTAAGTTTGAATTGACATTCGTTTGAGTGCTGAAGTAGCCA
Organism: Parablennius parvicornis; assembly: GCA_900302745.1. Classification (NCBI taxonomy): domain Eukaryota; kingdom Metazoa; phylum Chordata; class Actinopteri; order Blenniiformes; family Blenniidae; genus Parablennius; species Parablennius parvicornis. The sequence goes on from OMNM01045252.1 coordinate 6,475, forward strand.
ATCAGATGTGTCGTTGTCAGCCAATGACAAAGCACTGAAGTTGACTTGATTGTTTATCTACATCTACATAAGAATCAGTTATATTATCTCTTACGTCTTTTAAAAGGCTGCAAAGTTTTCACTCAGTGTTATCTAGTAAAGTTTCATATTGGCATCAAATAGCAGATATGTCTGCCAACTGGTTCATCAGCTTATATAACTAAACTGAATTGCAACCGAACTCAGTATTAGGCTTAGTCATGTACATCATACATCTATGTTTTACTGGTGATTCCAGTGGAATTACAAAACATGGGTGAAACTGGTAATGCCAAAGATTTAGATGATTGTGCATTAAGATAAACCCAAACTATACATTCACTTGATGCAGGGGGAGGAAACATGTTATGTAAAGTGTATTTTCTTTTAACCTAGAAGTGATTAGATGTTACATAATGTTACATAAAGTAATTTGACAAAATGACTTATGTTGATGTGGTTCAATATGCTGTAATTAAAAGAAGCTATAAAAAGTGTCATCTGGCCTCCTCGAAAGGGGAAAAACACTATTATTTTTGGTCACTCTCCAAGAACTCTGTGTCATTTGGGTGTCTTTGCACTTTGAAAATAATTAATCATGCACAAGGGAATAATGGGGCTGTTTTGGACAGTCTGTCCTCGGAAACACTCGGAGTGTGTTGCCCTCGTTTGTAGATATACAAAGTGAAAAGTACTGATAGAAGAAAGATGAAATGTAACAACCCAGGAAACTTTAAGTCTGATATGGATATGTAAAAAAAGAAAGTTAAAAGTAAAGAAATATAACCTGTAAACCAATTTTTCATGAGTGTGAAAGTAGAACATTTGGATTTAATATACATTCCTAACACATTTTTGTGTATTGTGTAAACAGTGTCAGATTAAAAAAAAAAACAACTTGCGGTACTTTAACTGTGACCACGGGCAATTGCTGTCTAAATACCACGCAGCGTCACTGACTGGGTAAACTGCCTTTGAGAGACTTCTAAGAGGGGTCGAGCGCGGTTCAAATGAATTTCCTCCCGGGCGTTTTGGATGTTGCCGTTTGATTGATGGCATTTTTCAACTCTGTGAGGACCAGGAAATTGCATCACAAAGTGACTGAATGGAGTCACCGTGACGGCCGGCGTCTTATCTCTGCCTTTAGTGTCATCTGTCTTTTGTGGGCGAGTGCGTGGGTGGGTTTGCAAGTACGCATCTCCAATCCAATGCACATGCTTGTAATGTGTGTAATGCTTTTGTGTGTGTGTGTGTGTAATGTTTGTGTGTGTGTGTGTCTTACATTTGGTGTCACAAAAGCTAGAAACATACTATACTTTGGGAGTTTATCCAAGAATGGTTTAGGATTTGGTTTGAAGGCTATAGGGCTGCAGTAGGACTAGATATAACCCTTCTGTTGGGAATGCATTACGTCAATGGGTATGTTTCAATTTCATGTGCCTGATTTACAAAAATCCTGTATTTAATGTGGGCTAACTGCATGTTCACGCAAATGTATTCTGGTTTGCATGCATTCTGCAGGGGATTTACATTTATTAAGGAGTGAGATCATATGCAAACATTATTCAAATAATTGTTTTCTGTACTTTATATCCTGTTTTTACGAGAATTAGCTGCTGGAAACCATATCGCTAACATGTTCATTGCTTGCATTCATCGCGCAATGATTGGATCGAGTCCTGAGGAGACAAAAATGTGCAAATAGTGGAGTTGGATATGGGCATATCAGATTTGGTGATAATAAGTTAAACTAAACTCAATCTAGAAAATGATCGGTCAGAAAGTTGACATTTAAGGTACAACGCAATAAAAAGAAGTTGTGGCAAGCCAGCTCAGGGAATGCCTTTCATCTGGTTTGCACCTTGTTTTTGAACACAGTTAAAATAGGTGCAATAATTTTAAAAAAAAACACACGCACATTTTATGATGGTGTAAATCCTACTGTATAATAATCAAGTTCTATACAGTCCTAACATTTCGCACATTCTGGAAGATACATGTGAGATTCCATTCAACACGAAGCGAACACGATGAACCGACGTGTTATTTTTGCATGTTTGCACGTTTGTGTCCCGCATAATAGCCCATCAGTTTCCACACAATCTGCGCACAATCCTACATTTGTATTCATTCTATACATAAAACCCAGTGTGTGTATGTTGGAGGTGAAGACGTGGTGAGTTTAGTAGTACTTGCAGTATATTTCAAAGTGAATTTGCATTAATCGATGTCAATGCTTTTGAAAAGTGTGAAAACACAACATGCGTGTGTTCTGTGTGCATGCTTGACTAATGGGCATGAATGTGTGTGTGTGTTGGACTGTATTTGCCTTCATGTGCATTGTGTGTGTGGGAGAGTGGATATGTCTATGTGAGTGTACATTGTATGTAAACATGTATGTGGGTATGGGGGGTGGGGGGGGTATAAATGGGTCACGCCTAATCAAGAGGAAAGACAACTCCATCAATGTCTGTTCTCGACAGATGATTAAGTAAACAGCGATCGCGCCTGACAACTTCTCATTCATTCGTAATGCTGTTTGCTCACTGACTGAAGAGAAGATGGGCGGAGTCTGATCTGATCCGGAGATAAATCACACAGTGGATACAGCTGATATTTTTTTTCTTTTTCACAATTTTCTCCTGGGTGAAGATCCCACTTGCTCCAGAAACCCAGCTGAAGGCAGTTTACATTTGCATTTCAGGGATTTAGATGAGGCTCTTTTCAGCCACCAAATGCACCCGTGCTTTATTAGAATGAACACAAATGAGTGGAAATATGTCGACCACATGCTCAAATGTAAGGGTCAAGCCCTTGATCTGCACAAATTACAACCAAAGGGAGGGCCAAAGGTTACGGGCAAATATAGGTTGTGAGCAGAGATGGATGACTCCAATAAAAAATAAAAAAAAAAAATAAAAAAAAGAATGTTTCAAATGTATTCAACATATCTTTAATTTGGAATGTTTCATTTGTGTGCTAATATTTTATGCAGTTAGTCCATTCAGAATAGTGTCTGCTGAGCATCATATTAATATTATTAATATCACATCATATTGTGTTTTATGTAGATCACTCCAACAGGTAAGAAATACATTCACTTGTCTTTTATGGCTTAAACCCCTATTAGCTTTATACCTATGCATCATTTGTGAAATTCTTTTGTTATTGAAAAATAACATCTTTTTTAAATTTTTGACCCCTTTAGAGTTGAACTCGTCAAAAAAACAATGTAACTCCCTAATATAATTATTTCTGTATTTGTTCTTCCCTTTCAGTTTGGAACATATTTCATTTGGCACACGATAAATAAAATAGATGAATAAAAAGGAAAAACTGCAGCTTTACTCTGGCTACACTAGTTGGGATCAGTTCCAGCAACCTGACTAAACAGTGTAAAGGATGACTGACTGGTGGACTTTAGCAATTGAACGCCAAACACCAACAATGTCAGTTGAAATAGATTAGTTAAAAAACTGGTTTTCTTAAAGCCTTCTAGTTCAAACCTGCGGCCATTCCTAAACAGGAAGCTAAAATTGTTGGGACTGAGTATCTATAAGATGTATTGCATTTATGATATGTATTACGTGGTTTGTGTGCATTTTTATTTATATGCTATGTCGGTTTTATGTTTGTGTTTATATGAATTACAAACTCGTTTGGGCTCTTTTAAATTGCCCCGAGAGGATAAATAAAATATTTTGAATCTTGAATGGAATTAAAGATGGTATCACAATTTCAGTTGGCATTAACGGGTTAAAATAGATCTGTTGTATTCAGGGTATTTCAATACTTTTTACATCCCCCCCACGACACTAGCATGAAAAAAATAAAGTGGGTGAAAGAGGTGGAAGGATGGATTGAGAGATCCACTTTTCCCGAGCCGTAGCCTGCACTCAATAAGCTTTTATCACCCACAGTATCAAATAAAACAACAGACTGTAAACAGTGATGAATGGAGGTCCCATCAGAAAGCCTTTAAACTTAATCTATCAAGAGAAAATTAAAAGAACAGATCAGCACTTTCCTTCCCCCCGTCCCGACTCTCCGAATGTCGTGTCAGCAAAGCTACGCTAACTGTGTCAGGGATTACACGCTGCGTGTGGCGACCCAGTGCCACAAATTCTTGACTGCCACTATTAGACC
>OMNM01045255.1:0-10705 GCA_900302745.1 Parablennius parvicornis
ATACACACTCAACGACACACTTCCACATATACACAGAGAGGGTGCAGCGGTGTTGGCTTATTGTTAAGGTTCAAGGACATCACTGCTTTAATGTGAACAGCCAGAGGAAGGTCACACACACACACACACACACACACACACACACACACCCACACACACACACACACGCACACTTACACACACATCGGTCCGCAGGGTGCGTGTTGATTTACATTTGATTTTATCACAAATCTTTCTCCACCTTGACCTCTCTGAAGCTGCGTTGGGATGGTGCTGCAGAAGATCTGTGAAGATACATCGACACAAACCTGGTTGTGAATCGATGCACGCAGTTGTTGCGTAGTTACCACATGCCCATGAACACACGCACACACATATTTCTGTGCCACCCAACCAACATTTGCCCCCACAACGTCCGCTAGACCAGTCCACATACGTAGTGGAAAATGTTATATAAGCACATTTTTCATGATGTCACTATCACACGACTGACCTGCAGCCGGTTACCATGGTAACCACGTACAGGTTAGAGACGCACTCACTAACACACATATGTTGGTAATGATACACACACACACACACTATTACATACAATAATCAATGAATACGAACAACAACTTATGTGTGTTACTGCTCTAATGTGCAGTAACACACATTTCCTCCCAGACATACACACAGCAACACATACATAATTTAAAAAAAAATCATGTATTATATACTGTGAAATCACGCAGTCCGTACACGTAGGAGATTTGACCGTGACAGGGAATATTCATGCAGCAGAGCTGTAGAGTTTGATGTCCAGGATGCCATGGAGGACTGATAAGACGCTGATCAGGATTGACATCAGATTGGACTGAATTCCATCACTGGGGTTTTCTCAAGAAAAGTTTCTGTGTGATGTTTTTTTTTAGCTCGGAGTAACTCTCTCTCTCGCTCTCTCTCTCTCTCTCTCTCTCTCTCTCTCTCTCTCTCTCTCTCTGGGCAGCAATCGAGCAGAGCATCGAGCAGGAGGAGGGTCTCAACAGATCATCAGCGGACCTCCGAATCCGTAAGACACAGGTCAGACATCAGTTGTCAGTTAGATGAGAGCTACTGGGAATATTTGCAGTCCCCCCCATTTACTGCACCTGAAAAGTTACGACCTGTGGCTTGGTTGGTAGAGTGGCCATTTCTCATTTGGAGCATTGAAAGTTCAATTCCACATGTCAAAGTGTCCTTCAGCAAGACACTGAACCCAAAACTGCACAACTGGACTGAATGCCTTGTATGGCAGCTGCCTCCATTGGTATGTGAATGTGTGTATAACAGGTGAATGTGATTACTTGGTAAAGTGCCTGTGTTAATAATGGTCACACATTCATTCAGCAGGAAAGAGACCTGGCAACAGTTTTCAGCCAGGAGAAAGAGCCAATTTAGACTGAAACACCTGCAAAAAATTTTTCCATAAAAGTAATCAGTTACAAAGTCCTTCCTGATGAAAGTAGTATTTACATGGTAACGAGTTAAAACAGCACTGCCGATCAGGCAGAACTGAAACTTAAACATGTCCCAGTCTGAGATCTGTAAAGTCTGCGGATCTTTTGTGGCGTCATAGATAGTTTGAAGGTCAGAAATCATTACAGAATGTCTCTTCATCCAGTCTGCTGCCTCCTGGTGGACTAGAGGGGAAGTGCAGTGGTCACACGCTGTCACAAACACACCCATGTCCGTCCTAGGTTTGCCATCACAGAGGTATAATTGCACCTGACTCTTAAAGGAGAGGCGTGGTCTATTTGGCTTGACAACAAACACCCTTTAGAATGAATTCCACATGCTCTTCTTTTAAATTACTTTTAAAAAAAACAACCTTTCACTGTGAGATTAAGAGGCTGGTGCAGCTGTTTATTCAAACGTCCTCTCATCCACGTGTTTTCTCGCAGCACTCGACGCTGTCACGTAAGTTTGTGGAGGTGATGACTGAGTACAACACCACGCAGTCCAAGTACCGTGACCGCTGCAAGGACCGCATCCAGAGACAGCTGGAGATCAGTGAGTTCACAACACGTCAAGGACACGTCCACTCACGCATAGTAGTCCTAGAAGTAGCTTGTAATTGCAGTTAACCTGCTTTGATTTCTTGGAGTGAATCTGTTCAGATGATATCAGGTGAGGTCAGCGGTACTGTAGCCCAGCTCTGACGGCGCACCACGTGACCCTTTCTGTGCTCCTCTCTGTTTCCTGTCCACAGCTGGAAGAACCACCACCAATGAGGAGCTGGAGGACATGTTGGAGAGTGGCAAACTGGCCATCTTCACCGATGATGTAAGCACCGCACCTGAGTCACATGTTAACCCGCGCCATTTGGCATCCCGAATGGCCTGGAGGTGCGCTGATACATCAAGTGAAGACAGTCATTGTCACTAACACAATAGCTGGGGTGAGGGGACGAGCTTTTTTTCTGAAGGAGCGACTTTACGTCCTTCAAATTAAAAGCTCCGGTCTCCACGGGCGCCGGTGAGGTTTGTGATGTAACTGGAAACCGGCTGTCAATCTGAGCTCCTCTGGCTGAAGACACGCCCACCCGGGATGTCACAGACGGTCAGTGTGAGGCAGGTTCACAGCAGGTATTCACTTCCTGTCAGAGCAGGTGAGTCCACACATCTGCTGTCACACACGTTTTCAACAAATGCTCACTACCCAGGACCTCACTGGATGATGGCACGGCGTAAGCAGTGTGATGCTAACGCGTGTAGCTGGATGATGACTGTTATTTAGTGGTGTCGCACTGACGTCTGTAGCTATCCCCCTGCAGATCAAGATGGACTCTCAAATGACCAAACAGGCTCTGAATGAGATCGAGACCCGACACACTGAGATCATCAAGCTGGAAAACAGCATCCGCGAGCTGCATGACATGTTTGTTGACATGGCCATGCTGGTGGAGAGTCAGGTATGTCGCGCTGCGTTCGCACTGCATTCGCACTGCATTCGCACTGCATTCGCACTGCATTCGCACTGCATTCGCACTGCATTCGCACTGTGTATCCCCATTGCCAGTTTGCCAGCAGTTTCTCAAGTGTGTGTTGAATCTCGCCATGTGTCTCAGGGAGAGATGATTGACAGAATTGAGTACAACGTGGAGCACTCTGTCGACTACGTGGAGCGAGCCGTCTCAGACACCAAGAAGGCCGTCAAATACCAGAGCCAGGCCCGCAAGGTAACATGTCAACACTGCGCCGGGATGGTTCACATATTGAACCGAAACACAACGTCACAGAGTCACAGACTGATGAGCTGTTCAAAGAGTGCAGGAATATTGACAATCTCCCGCACACAGCTGACGGAGTGCTGGGACTATGTTGTGCTTTGGCCTCGTTTGAACCCTCATTAGCTCACAGTTTTTACTCGATTCATAAAAATTAAATAAAACCTATATAAGGGACAGGGATTAGCAGACAGAGAGTGATGACTCGGCTGTGCTCAGAGTTCAGGCTACCTCCAGGATTAAATATGGCTTCACGGAGCTTGAACCTAATTTGATTCACTCAGTGCGTTCATGTCTCTGATGGTTTGTCCAAAAAAACTGGTTTGCAGTCACATTGATAAATGCAGCTAATAATGCAGAAGCACAAAAAAACAAACAAACATGTGTACATATCTGTTCTGACTCTCAGTCAGCTTCTAACTTCACAACATCACAAACGTGAAAATTTATCAGGACCGCAAGCATCTGACGCTTCCTGTCAAAGTAGATTTCCGTTAACTTCCTGTTCTGAAGTCACCAATCATCATTTGAGTCCTTTCTTGGCTCTTCTGACTTTAGAGTGCCATGCCCAGCCTTTTGTCTCTATGGCGACCTGGCCTGACACCTGTAGCTTCCGACTGACAGTGACTCAGCACCCTCTTTTTTCCTTGTCTTTGGCATGCGCCCTCTTCTTCTCGTCCCATCATCGTTTCTCTCTGTTTATCTTCTCCCCTGCAGAAGAAGATCATGATCATCATCTGCTGCGTCATCCTCGGCGTAGTCCTGGCATCAACCATCGGCGGCACGCTGGGCTTCTAAGACGCTCCGCCCCTGCCGCCGTGATGACCGACGCCGACCGACCGTCCGACTGACAGCCAGCAGAGAAAAGAAACACCGACGACGACGACAACAACACAAAAACTTGAAATACAGATGCAAGACAGAAAAACCAATCAGCTAGGAAGAGATAAGGAAGCAATCACAGATCAGAGGAAAGAGCAGGGAACGGGCGGGGCTCCAAAACTAAGAGAAACACAATAAAAACACCATCACATTATAGCTGACGTAACTATACCACATATACAAAAGAGGGTACAAAGAAACCTATTTATTAAACATGTACATGTAAATGTATCAAACATATGAAGCAACACTTGGGTTAGTTACCTGTACAAACGTAGAATCCCACGTTCACTTGTTTGTTTGTTTTGCCTTGTTTCAAATTTTTTAACCGTTTCTTCCATTTTTTTGGGAGTCTCCGAAGACAGCCACGGCGACAGCTGCTGGGCGGAAAGCCTTCTGAGCTCTCAGCTCCAAAAAGTTCCACAATGTTCCGGAGCTTTCTGGAACATTTGGGAACGTCGCCCAGGCTCTGTCAGAACCCCCCGTCTGTCCCCTGTTTCCGGGAGGGAGTGGCCAACCATCAGCACCATCAGCCGCCTCTTTACACCCCCACTCATTGGTTGCTTGCTCCGGTCCCTTAACCCCAGTCAGCGCGTCAGAGGGGGAGCTGCCGCAGCCATTCAGCTGGTTGGAGGTTGCAGGTTTCAACAACCTCTTCTTCCTGTAACAGCGATCCAACCAAAGAGCGGGGGGGGAGGAGCTCTGGTCATCCCGTGAAGTCTGATTGGCCAGTGGCAGAAAAAAAAACAGGTTTGACTGGCAGGGGACACGCGGGCAGGGCGGGAGGTCGGCGGGTTTCAGGAGGGAGGAGACGGACAGTTAATCTATGCAGTTTAGATAATTAAAGAATAAAAAGGACAGACGACTCGTCCCGCCTCCCCGAGCCGCGGCAGCCAATAAGCAGCGAGGCCGTCAGAGCTGTTCTGCAGATTCTCCAAAATGAAGCAACACCTTAAAAAGTAACGAAAACGGAAATAAAACAGAACAAGAAAAAAACCAACAAACAAGCGAGACGGGCCGCAAAAAGAAAATAACATTTAAAAAAAAAACAAAAAAAACACTGGTTGCCGTGGTAACCCGCCTGTCGCTGTGATATCTTAGCTTTTTTTTTAAAAATTCGTTAGTTTTTGATGGGGACCGTTTGTTGCTTCGTTGTTTCTGTGGTGCTGCTGTTGTGATGCGCGCGTGACGTTGTCGGCCGGGCATCATCTCACTCTTTCTTCCCTTCGTTAACTCGCCTGCGTGAATTTTTCTCTGTGAAGCCGGAACATGTTACACATTCACACTCACCGCACGCCATGTTAGCTTCTCCCCCAACACACACACACACCCGCCCTCGTTGCACACGTTAGCGTTAGCATGCCGTAGTGTTTTGTGTTTGGTGTCGATTGTGTAGAAGCTGCTTGTCGGTGATTGGTCACCAGATTTCTAGTCGTTTCGAGTCAGTGATGTTATTTTTTTTGCCAAACTATTTACAACTTATCAGAGGGAATCTTGTCACTTTCGAAGCTGTCGCTAAAGAAACAAACTGTTGTTTGAAAGGAAAATTATTTATTCATTTATCAAATGCGTCACAAGCGTGATTCTTCACGTGGATTTATCGAAAATGAGACATAATAAATGCTTCATACATCTGAAGTTTGTTGTCAGTGTTGATCTTCTGCTGAAAAGTGACAACGTGACCACGAGCTGACTGACGACCACCGGTGGTTTCACGCTACTCGGATTGGTTCCACTTTCTGAGTCGTGACTTTTTTGTGTTTTTTGTCTTGAATCAACAACTGGTTGTTCAAACCTTCTGCGTACAACTCGACCGAGCATTGTCGTAAGACTCTTGTCATGACTCTGATGTCTCGTGAACCGCGGGTTTGTTGTCGGAGGGTTAGTCTGCGCTGAGGCTCTGTGATACGGAGGATTCTCTGCCTCTGTTGAGGCCTTCGCAGCCAGACAACGACCATGACAGGCCGCCTGCGGCTCCGTGAAGCTGCTCCGTTGGGAAGCAATAAGACGAGAACAGCTCATAACAGTCAGCATGTTTAGCTCTCGATGTCTGTGACTGAAATTTAAACAAGATTTTAGCTCTGGGTTGGAGACATGCTTTGACTTCCCAAAAACCAAAACTTAACTTGTATGTTCACCAAAGCGTAACAACCCCCAAGTACCCCACCCTGCCCACCACCACCACCACACAGGCCCCACCCACTCTCTGTATGACCCAACAAGCATTAGCTGGAACTGTCAGTAGATATTAAAGTTTCATGAGCTGTCTCAGATCCAGAAAATTTGTTGGTTTCACATTTTCTAGGAACAGAATTTTCACATTTATAAACAAACAAACAAAAATTTCATATCAAGGATTCAATCCAACTCCGACCAACAGAGGACGTATTCTGCTGCTGTGACATTAAAGGAAACGTGATACCCTCAGTTATACGTTTCTCTGTTTGTCGATTGGGCTGCCCTCCCACCAGCCTGCTGCTTCGCTGTCATTATTACTATGACCACCAGAGGGCACTGCTCCTACGAAATCAATCAATAAATGTTGACTTTACGGGAGTTTGAGAAAACGTGAAAGTTCAACAATTTCCTGGATTCTCCGACTGGTGTTAATGGTTGATAAAAATATATACAATATAAATCAGTTTATTTTAACACACATGTAGAGTTTTTGCGACATCCAAAGTTTTTTCGTTGATTAAGTCAGAAGTCTACACTAACCGCTGATGTCTGTAGCTCCACCTTCCTTCACATTCACCATGTTCGGCTCCACATTTATGACGGTGCAGGCGTCTAGGTGGCGTCCCGGTTGCGTCTCAGTGGCGGTGGTATTTCGATGGACAGGCAGCGGCGGCGACGGCGGTGGTGGTTGCACCAGCCAGCTTGTTGACACCGCCTTTTTGTTGAGTGTGTGTGTATGGTTTTTTTTTTTCAGTTTCCTTCCAGAACATGTACAAACATGGCAAAATTGTCGAGGCATTAACGGACATCTCTGCAAAGGTTTGTCCGAGTGCTCGACCCCCCTCCTCCTCCCCCCTTTCGTCCCCTTGTCTTCCTCGTCGTGTTGTAGTCGTTTGGTTGTACAAAAGACAATGCTGAGGGTCGGGATTTTGGCCATGCCTATTCCCGCTGTGTGTAATAATTATAATAATAATAATTTAAAAGGCATGCAAATCGTTGTGGAGTTTGCATGATGGTGTTTTTGGTAGACCACCCTGCACTTTACTGCTCATCCAGCCCCCCAACCAAAACCTCGATGTTTCCTGCTTCCCGCTGATGTCATCCTGAGTGTTTTTTTCTTTGTGACACGTTTTCATTGGACGACCTGATCAATGTTAAATGTGCCCTTCCCCCCTCGGATGCTGACCTGCAATCCCCCTCCCGTCCACTGGGTGTCACTCCGCCAGCATCTGCGCTGCGTTTGGGTGTTGTGTCTGTGTTGTAAATCCCAGCCTTGTGTGTGTTTGTGTGCTCGCGTGTGCGTCTGATCGCAGATCAGCGGTTTGCGTGGTTTTTTTTTCTGTGTTGCAAGGCGTTCAAGGACGATCATGTTTGTCGTGTTTCTTGGATCCAAACCAAAGCGTTTCCTTTATGTTCTCCAAACATTCGCCACTGAGTTCAAAGAGCACAAGCGAGTCGAGTTTACACGTTCGGTCAATAAATACGAAAAAAGAAAAAGCCCCGCCCCCCTCGCCTCACCCGCCCATCAGCCCGCCCACCACCAGCATTCACTGCATGTTGGTTCGTTAATCAAACGCTCCCACAGTCGCCTGTTACCACCTCCTCATTTCGTACACTTGTAGTTTGTGGAAAAAAATAACAAAGCCTAATGATAAAAAAAAGAAAAAAATTACGTACAGTTCCTCTGGAGGAATATTCGGAGACGCCGCTGGTGCTTTTCTACTTTATTGTTATTTTGGCGTCCAGTTGGATTTTCAGTCACACTTCAGGACGGACGCTCGGCTGCAGTTTGAGGGTTTGCAGCTCGTCTTATATTTGACCTGCAGATCATCATTGTCGTAACACCACATCTTCAGCTTCATATTTTCTTGTTTATAACATAACGTCGACAGCGAAATCATTCTTCCTGCTGTGAAAAACAAACGTGCAGCCAGTGTTTCCCTGAGTGACGCGTCCACTGCTAGCATGAAGTAACAAGAGTTTATAAACGCGGAAATGATAGAAATTGACATTACTACACATACGCGCGTACTCATTGTGCCTGAGCGAGGTGCAGAAAGCAGGAGGAAATCATCGGTGGGAAGTTTCACATGCGACGCCACAACTCCAAAGATCAACTCTGCGTTAGCCGTTAACCCTCCATGTGGCGGCCACACGGCAGCGTCTACTTGTTTCAGTGACTTGACTCATAGTTTTGGGTTTCTTTATTGGAACATGGCGGCTAACCATAACAGACGAACTCAAGTCTGTTTCCTGGACGAGTTCAGAGGATCATCATTAGTTTTTATTTTGTGTTTTTTTTTCCTTCACTGTCGCACGATAAAACATTTCCCGCCTTGATTTTTGTCTTCCTGAAATCATTTTCAAAAACCAAAACCTGTTCTTCGCCTCGCTCCGCACAACAAGGAAAAGTTTGTTTGTTTGTTGGTTTTATTTATGCTCCGCCCACTCGTCAGTATTTGGTTTGTATCAGTGTTTTTTTCCCCCCAGTGGGAGGGGTGGGAGGAGTCAGGGGAGGGGCCACAGATATAGACCACGCCCACACCGTCCCTGCCATAGCTAAAAGGAAAGACACTTAAATGACATTATTATTATTATTATTATTGTTATTATTATTATTCTTGAGAAATAAAATGCAGTAAAACATTTGCAAAAACCTGGAGGGAGAGCTTCACACAAAGTGATCAAAGACAAAAACCCGGATACTCTGATAGCAATGATTCAAAGAAGTACAAACGGAGTTATGTTATCATAAATAAACGTAGTAATATTGAATATTGAATGCTCGCAATTTTGTCAAACTGAAACTGGATTCTTTGTGTTCTGTAATTATTGTAAATAACTTCAGAGAGAAAAAATGACTTGCATGTCTATGTATAAATCTACTGAGATATCTATTCCCCTCAAAGTTGACACGTCGTTCGATCTCTGTCCTTTTTTCACATCACCATCTCCTGAACACCTCCCCCGACCCCCCGTTGTCGTGGACGTGGCTGAGAGACGGCGCTCGGGAGGAGGAGCAGCAGCTTCCAGCGCCATTGTCCACCACGCTCTGTTCAGACGCTGCGTTTACGTCCACTCCCCCTCCCCCTCTCAAAGAAAAGTGTACAGCTGTGTTTTTGTTAGCCGTCCACACTCCGAAGAGAAGCGTCGCTACTTCTTACGCTCCTATTTCATTTGTTTTCCTGGAAAATACCGACCGTGGTGAACGATTTGAGGCGTAAACGCAGCCACGACTCCACCTCCTCGCATCAGCCCAGCTCCAGAGGCCCCGCCCACTGGCTCCTCTGATGAAAGTGCTTCCCTCCATATTAGGAAAATGTTTAACCCCGCCTCCAGGGCTCTCCAGGCCACGCCCCTTCATCTCTTTGGAAGCCCTGTTAGCGGTTTCTGAGCTCCGTCTCTCTGTACCCCATGTGTTCGTCTCTCAGCCACAGCCAGCGAGTCAGATGACTCCATCCATCGACCCGCCCGTTTCCCCACATTCAGTCCTCGTCCACTCCTCCAGGAAGTAGCCATATCCTGAGAAGAAAGTCCCGGTAGAGTCCGCACTGACATCCAAAAAACTAACCTGCTAACAACTTGGTTAGTATTAGCGACTAGGACGCGCTAAACATGAAAATCAGTGACAGATTCTCTATGCGTTGGACAAAATTGTGTTTGAAAACAACATGAGACTCCGAAAGTCTGATTTTCTGTTTCAACATCTGGAAGTCGTGTTCCAGCTAGCTCCACGTCACTAACAGCTCTTGTCATTTTGTCCCAGCTTCCTGCGTTACACCTCAAACTTCACCTTCATACGATATTCAACCCTCACTGATTCACTGCAGAACATCCGAGCTTTGGTCTCTTAAAGTTCAGGACCTGAAAATCTGCAGGTACCACCTGCATGGATCAGTTTTCATCTTTGTTATTCCACGATGTCAACAGCTTGATTAGCATTTAGCGACTCAGACACGAACCACCTGCGATCTGCGCTCCATCCAGAATGTCGCCTGTTTCAGACGCTGCCGCTTCCAGGAGCAGCCGTCCATCGCGATTCTCGTCATGTAGTGAAAAGATTAGTAAGCAGATTCACCTCAGTAGGTTGGAACGAGATCTGCGCTAACATGGACCTGCTAACGGTGTTGATCCGCCTAAAGAAAGACGAGTTGCAGAGTCGTCGAATTTGTCAGCTGTTGATGACAAAACCTTCCTGCAGTCAAAAATTTGAGATGTGGAGCCGTCCTGAAGCATCACTTCCTGTCCGACACGAAGCAGGAAGTGACGGCTGGGGACGGCAGAGGAAATGGCAGGTGAGAGAAAAAAAAACAACGCATGAAAAAACAGAATGAGGACAGAACGATTGTTCGCCGACGCAACTTTGACTGGAAATGCAACTTGTGTCCCGTTTTTTTT
>OMNM01045280.1:0-10899 GCA_900302745.1 Parablennius parvicornis
CAGACCAACCATTCATCATGTAGATGTAACTGTGCTGCAGGTATTTAATCAAAGAGTATCTGATGGCAGGGAAGTAATTACATTCTAAACCAAGTCTCTCTTTCTCTGTTCTATTTTGTTCTACTCTGTCTCTCTCTCTGTCTCTCTCTCTGTCTCTCTCTGTCTCTCTCTGTCTCTCTCTGTCTCTCTGTCTCTCTCTGTCTCTCTCTGTCTCTCTGTCTCTCTCTGTCTCTCTCTGTCTCTGTCTCTCTCTCTGTCTGTCTCTCTGTCTCTCTCTCTGTCCTCCAGTCTGTTTGCTCTGCACCTTTTCCATTTTTCCCCGCCTCAGCATGCCTTCTTCTTTCATTCTTTTTTCATGTCTGTCCCGTCTATTATAATCTCTTGTGGTGGAATCAGCGAAGGCTTAAAGGTTTTTTTTTGTTGTTTTTTCAAGCATCTGTCTCAATTTTACAAACTGGAGGAGCGACTGATAAACTATTATCATCAGCATTACTGAACAGCTCGTTGACTCGGGGCTCCTGATGATCTCCTGACATCTCTTCAAGAGCTGATCACGCCAAACCTCCTTTCTGATTACTGCGTTAAAGAACCGGCCGGGCGTTGTGCTACTGACCTGCAGCAACGGCGTGTGCACGTGGGACACGATGTGAGGCAGCCTCCTCCACTCCCGGATGGCCAGACTGGAGGCCATCTCCACCAGACGCTCGATGAAGTTGAGCTGCTGCTCCTCCGGGTGGCAGATGGCCAGGTAGCCTCGGTGCATGTTCACCTTCCACGCCATCTCCTTGGGGCAGCTCCGCTCCACCTGGAAAAGTGTGCGGGATTTAAAACGCCATGGCAAAATGAAACCCGCTTCAGGTGAGTTTCATGACCGGAGGCAAACAGAGTTGGTATGAACTTGAAACAGAAGTTTGGCCAATGATGACCGCTGAGTTTGTGACGGATGAGACGGCCGTTGGTTTGAACTGCGAGTTGAAAGCAGTCGTTTACCTCCATTCCTCTGAAAACTGCTGAGCCAGGAAAACTAAAGCAAACGGAGCGGATAGCTTTGGTCCGTTGTCTCAGACTGTCTGTCAGAGGACAGGATTTATTGGTCCAGAGCCTTCCTGGCCATGTCAGGGCCTGCATGTAGCTCAGGACGTCTCCCAGGTTCCCGGACCAGCACGTATGATCCCGTCTGTTTGCAGTGATCCTGTAGTGATCCAGTAGTGATCCAGCAGTGATCCACTACTCCGGATGGATTTATAGCTCAATCACCAAAAAAGTCACATGACTGCTGTAGGCTGACAAGAGAGAACTCATGTGGAATACCTGCTGAAGGAAATGTGCACGTCTTCTCCATTTGTGACGACCTCTGACCTTTGGTCCTGTCTGGTCCTACAGAATACACTGTTCACAACTTAAGTTCAACCAGTTTCTGCTTGGAATCTAGATTTCTGGAGGTTATGAAACAAGCTATAGGAGCAACAACACACTGTGATCTACCAAAGTCATTTTCAACTTCTTCCAATGCTCCTGAAGACAAAGAGCAGCCCACAGACTGACGGTGAGGGCGGAGCACCCTCGACTGAAAGCAGCGAAACAGAGCACAGGCTGGCACATACCTCAGAACCTGACAGGAGGTTATAGAGGCGGGCTGCTGTTTGTCCCCACCACGTCGAGCAACAAGCGCACACTCCTATGGTGCTGCGCGTGTGGCGGTTTTAATTAAATGGAAAACATCTGAGGGGAAAGGGCCGATGACATTTTTTCTTGCATAATTTAATACAAACACACAATTTTGGCGTGTGCGAGCTGCTCCCTGAATGGTTTCAGCAGGACTTTTCTACTCATGACTAATAAAGCTGACGAGCCTGACATGGAGGCGGACAAGTGGAAAAGGCCCCGCTATTGATTAAGATGCTGAGAGCATCAAGTAAACAAATAACAGCCGCGGGGAGCTGCCGACGCCACACCGCTGGCTTGTGTTTAGAAGTAAAACAAACCGTGAGAAGGCCAAGAAGAGTGTGAAAAGAGCAAGAGGGTATTGGTATTGGTGTGTGTGTGTGTGTGTGTGTCTGTGTGTGTGTGTGTTCTAACGATGCAGGAGAACATTACAGTGATCGGTCAGAGCACTTATCAGGGGTGAGCCTTGATGAATATCCCCGAGACAGGGCCGGCCTTATCACGAGCCGGCGTTAATTGAAAGCAGGACATTTGGAGTTGGCTCTGAGCTGGCGAGCGGCGGGCAGGAGGCAACTCGACGCCTTGCTCCTCTCCACCACTATAAAACCAATCACGCTTCAGCAGATGGCGGGGTAATTATTCACGCACGTGGCCGTGGTAAATATTAACTGTTCCAGCCGGAGCGGCGGAGTGAGGGATGAGGAGATGGGGAAGTGGAAGCAGAGGGGCCAGTAACACCAGGAAGGAGGCTGAGTAATGACTAACGACTGTGGAAATACCAAATGGAAGAAATAGAAACGAGAGTGCAGGGGACAGAGAGAAGGAAGGAAGGAATGAAGGAGAGGATAGAGCGGAGGTGGCGCTGCCAGCCAGACAATTTAATTAGATGTCACCTTAGGACAGAACAGCTCAATGGATTGGTTCCAAGTCTCCTTGAAAGAGCAAAGCAGGAGTATTTGTTATACGCCAGGTACTATCACACACTCGCCACACATCTGCACTTTGTTTGAGAAACATGAGGCCAATAAATTCACAGACCAAACAGCTGAGCTGCATCTTCACAGCTTCTCACTGCCTCCTCCATGTTCCCCGTGATGAAGGCTGGACGGCACCTCTGTGAAGTCACTGAGCTTCTCACCAACATGAGCCTCAGCTTGACGAACAGCACGGTACCAGAGACCGGGAACAGACCGGGAACAGACCGGGAACAGACCGGGACTGGGAACAGACCGGGACTGGGAACAGACCGGGAACAGACCGGGACTGGGAACAGACCGGGAACAGACCGGGAACAGACTGGGACCGGGAACAGACCGGGAAAAGACCGGGAACAAACTGGGAACAGACCGGGAAAAGACCGGGAAAAGACCGGGAACAAACTGGGAACAGACCGGGAACAGACCGGGAACAGACCGGGAACAGACCGGGAACAGACCGGGAACAGACTGGGAACAGACCGGGAACAGACTGGGAACAGACTGGGAACAGACTGGGAACAGACTGGGAACAGACTGGGAACAGACTGGGAACAGACTGGGAATAAAGGCTCTGCTTCAGTGCTTCAGTGGGTTAAAGCCTACAGGCTCCACTGAACCTGGAAACTTTGAGTTGTAGTTGAAACTTTCTGTCCAAACTTGCAAAACTTCGGACCAAGTGAGAAACGGTGGGAGGCCGTTTCCAGACAGGCGTGTTGCGTGTGCAGTCCTCACCTGCTCCAGCGCCTCCTTCATAGCAGCCCAGTTGGAAACCCTCCAGGCACACTCGAGAACCAAGTAGGGGTTGGAGTGGCCTTTGGACTGGCCGTACTCCGTCAGCGGCTCCCACTGGTTTAGCTCTTTGGAACAGCTGGAGATGAAGGTAAAGCTCGTCTTTTGAAAGGTGCCAACACGTTTTCATCCATCAACAGGACTGTTCAGGGGCTGACTTCACAGTGCAATGGGATATTCTCATTAAAACCTGTTCATCACAGCATGAGGGGGGAAAGGGAATGTGTGTCGACAACACACACAAAAAAGGTTGGATATATTTCCATGCACACTTTTGGGATTTTTTTTAGTTTTTATATTATTAATTTATTCTAATTTTTATCTGTACAAATCAATATACGTTGTAAATTACACAAAACTCCAGAGCAAAGTTCAATCGATCACAATTCCTTGAAAAAGTAGGAAAAGCCCTGATGAACCACTTCAATTATATACAAGACAGAGAAAGTGAACTCCGTTAAAGTAATGAGGGCTGGTTCAGAAAAGACAGTGTAATTCTGCAGCACATACAGAATTTCCTCGTTAGTTTGAGCAAACCACATTCTGCCATGAGGAATCTCACCGTATCCAGTGGTCCTCCCAAAGCTGGTACTCTGGGAAAATGGCCGAGGACACGTTGCTCCTCTCGTGCTCTTTTCTGGCTTTCTCCATCGCTTTCTCGTAGCTTTCCTGAGCCTGGACAGAGGGATTTTTGTATTATTAGTATTATTTGTAATATTAGTTTACTTGAGTAGAAAAACTCCTGCAAAAGGGCCGAGTGAGTCTAAACAAAGCCGTCTCTTAATTGTACCTGTTCAAAGAAGCCGTGCTGCTCGTATGCAATGGCCGTCGCCGTCTCGGGGAACTTACACCTCTTCTGCCACAATCCTGCCCACATGTCCTCTTCCTGGAGCAGAGAGTAAAGCTCTGCAAGGGAGTCCAGAATCTCCTGTGCAGGAGCAGACATTTTACAAAGTCAAAACTTTAATTAGAGCAAATTTACTCTCGAGTCCAGCTCAAACAGGAAGCAAGGCATTTCTCCAGTTTTAAACATCAAGCTGCAGCAAAGACACGCCTCCATGGTCGGGATGATCAAGAGAGTTCTGGCAGTTTTACACATTTAATCATTATACAATAAGCACTTCCAACAATACCTGCTGAGGTGGTGTGATGCTCTCTTGTTCATAGAACTCGGTGCTCTGCTTGGGTTTGCTGTGCAGGCTCAGACCCTTTTCGAAGGCCTGCTGCTCCAGCATCAGCGTGGAGCGCAGCCACAGGTTGTGTGTCTTGCCTAAGTACTTCAGCACGCAGGGCCGGATGGGAATCGGAGGCACACACTGAGACATGGCTTCCACAAAGCAGTTCAGGGCACTGGGCTGGCAGTCTCTCTGGGCCTGGTGGCTGCCGCTGCACAGGAAAGGACTCATCTCTCCAGACAAAGCCTGAGGGGGACGGAAAAATCCAAAATCAAATAAAGATGAGTGTCTACGACCCGTTTCTACTTCGGATCACCCACTAAGCTTATTGATAAAGGCTTTCAGTTCCACAGACAGGATGCAACGTGACGCCATCTTCCAGTAAAACAGCGGTGGAGGATGAGAGGCAGGAGGAGGGAGAAGGGACAAAGTGTGGACAGCCTTCCCGAGGAAACCACAGGAAACAGGAGCAACAAGTTCTTAACGGAGATCAGCAACATGTGCCTTGTTGTGATTTAGCAGAACCAAATCTATGAATAGAAGTTATAAAGGTAATGAAACCACGGGGCTCTGATGGCTGAACCTTCATGTCCTCTCACACTGGCAGCTATCGTACTTCACCTCAAGCTCTTCACTTCCTACAATCCTCCCGGACGGCTGCATGTCAACAGTGCCATCGCAGGGTTAGCGGCCTGAGAGTCATGATTGACACACTGATGCATTCGTAATGAAGATCATTTTCACTGTACGTTGACAGAACGGAGTAATTTATGCTGTGATGGTCACTTCAATTCGGCTGGTGGTGGAGAACGCAGATATTCCATCAAATCCCTTCCTAAGTAAAATATGCTTTTCCATCAGTCTCATGTAAAAGTCAACCCAGCGATATACAGCCCGAGTCGCAGTAATTGCTTCATTTTCTCAATAAATTGGTGTAACGGTGGCTGAAGCGCAGAGATAAGACATGAGGCTTCACAATAAATACGTTTGACATATTTGTGACATTAGTCCCGTCGTGTGGAGACGCCACTATTATGACTCTTATTAGTGTCTGCATCTTTCAGATCTTTTAAATATCAATTGCTTTAAATCAAGGTCTTTGAAAGAGTCTGAAAATACTCTATATGCAACTGGTTCATTAAACTCATTACAGCTTCCCTCTCGCTGCTTTCTTGTTTCCATATTGAGCATAAATGAATCTGCCCTCCCGGAGCAGACTACACATGACATCAACACAGAGATGGCGTGAGATGTTTGCTTGTGGAATAAATATGAGGTGAATGAGGGTGAAGATGATGTGCACCATCAAAAATACAGAGCAGGAACAGTAAATCCGTGTTTCACCGTCACGGTGGAACTTTTCAATAAAGGAAAGAATCTGGATTTTGGAAAAAGTAGAAACAAGAGAAATAGTTCTGTAACAACTGCAGCGTCAGATGTGCCAGTTAGTTCTGATGATTCAAACCATCATTGAGAACAAGACCAAAGCACATGGGCTTCTGCAGTAAATCCATGAACAGACGTCTACGTATCGCTTCTACTCACATGCTGCTGCCTGTCGGAGAGAATCTTCCAGAGGCGGGGGAAGAGTTGGACCCAGGACCGTTCAGCCAGCGGAGTGGAGATGTGGCAGAGCTGGACCAGAGCATTCAGGAGGGCCCCCGTCTCAACACAAGCACAGGAAGGGTTAAGAACCTGGGTGCTGACTCAGCAAAGCAGTGATTGAATGCAACATTCATCCAGCCGCTGAAAAGGTGATTAACTATTTTCTATAACTACTATAATATAATATAATAAAATAAAAGGTTCATTTTCACAGTATTTAAACTTTGGCAGTATAGAAAAAGGTGTCGATGCCAAACAGTGAGGATGGACTGACGGACCAAGCTCACCTTCACTTCCCGCAGGGAGTCCAGAAACTTGTCGTGACGGTTGGTGAGCATGTGCAGCTGGTTGCCAGCGTCTCTCTCGGCCTGCTCTTTAGTCTTGGGAATGGCCGTCTGGTCACCTGGTGCCAACTCGATGTCGATCTCCACATCCTGCCGGCGGATTAAACTCTTCAACAACAGCTTTGACACTTAATCTTCACTTCAGACAATGTGCTGCTTTGAAAAGCCTTTTCATGACCTTAAAATCAAGAGCTGGTTGGTAATGAGCAAAAGGTGAAAACAAAAGACTCGTTCTTTGAAGAGATGCGATTCAGGAGACCGACCAAGCCGAGAAGCACCTCGGCTTAGATCCACAGCATGGAACACACTTCTGAAGGGATAATGTTCTAGCATTTTGAGCATTGTGTGTGCACGGCTTTCAGGACTCCACCTCCTCCTTGGTCTCGCTGTTTTCCCTCTCACGTGGCTCCTGCTTGACGTGCGTTGCCATGGCGAAGGCGGCACGATCGTGGCTGTCCGCCAGGTTGATGACGTTGGTGATGGACGGCAGCATGGACCCCTGGCAGCTGGTGCCGATGGTGGTGTTCCGCTCGCACACGGCCAGCAGCAACTATCAGACAGCAGAACACAACACGAGGACTCAGCGACAGCGAGAGACACGTGGGACAAGTCCAGTGAAGACCAAACGTTTCTCTACAAAACGAGGACTTTCATCTGCAGGTCGTTATTTTTAAGGCAGGTTAAAACGATCGGACACGGAGCGCCTTACCTCGATGCACTGCTTGATCCAGAAGTGGCTGCCCATGGCCTCCCAGTTCTGGGAACAGCAGATGTAGAGTAGCCTCTCATAGACACGCCGCTTCATGGAGGCATCAAACACCTCGAAAAACTTGGCTCTGATCAATGGCTGAGTGCAGCGGAGCCCTGAGAGGAAAGCTGGCTCCAGTTTGGACGTGATGTCACTTCCTGAAAGGCTCTCATCCCTGAAAAGTATCACGGACAAAACATTTGTGAGGCAGATGTTGGCTGCTGGCCTATTTAGTCAAACAACAGAAGGACAGAACAGAAGAAGTCATCACTGGCAGTGACGGAGAGGGAAGAGAAGCCAGGAGGTCAAAGTGCCATAGCAATAAAGTTATTATCATTATTATTATCCTCCTGTTCAACATCTACTGCGGATCCCTGAGGCCTCCAGTCCTTCACTACAGGAGTTAAGAATATTAAACAAGGCGGGTTAATAGAGGATCAATTAATAGAAGTATCTCAACTATAATACAGCGGGCAGCCGCAAAGTCAGTAATAACTCATTGTTAAGCACCGGAGAGCCATCTAATGTTGACAAAAGGCCCGTTGCCTCGTCCCACACAAACACCGCCGAGGAGGGCTGGGACCAGACTCTTCTCTGTGGAAGATTATTGGTTTTACACACTCAAACAAAGGTGGCATGAAGCCACCCCGGAGAGCGGTGTTAGACAACAAGTCTGCTTTCTCTGAGGCAAAACAAATATCACAACAGCATCAGGGTACCAGACCCGTGTTCTGTACTCCAGATCTCCGGTGTGTCCTCTGATGTCGGCTGGAAGTGAAATGATAAATGACCTCCCGTGTACTCCTGCTGGTCCTTTTCTCTACAGCTGCACATTAGAATAACGGTGCACTCGTCTGTATACAGCACAATAGATAATAGATCACCTTTAAAACACTATTGGGAATGTGAGTGACGTTTGTGTTGAGAGCTGTATTTTGAATTGTATTTCACTGAAATGGAGACATAATTAAACCTTCTGACTATGAAGACTGAACTGAACCCATTGCTTTTGGTATTAATATATTATGTGACAAATATGAGACACAAGTATAATTTAAAATTCATTATGAGCATTCAAAACAATGCACAACAAGATTTGACTACAGTCTTGAAAACGTCTTGGGAAGACATCAGTAACATCAAATAATGGTCGCAGGTCACGGTGAACACAGGCCGTACGTTCTGCAGCAGCCTCCAGCTCCGGACAGACCTGGCGTGAATCACTCAACAACAGAACGTGGAGGCCATGCTGCCACAGCTGTGTGCTGCTGGTACTTGTGTCGTTCTACTAATGGCACCGCTGTGGCACAGCTGCTTCATCATTCTATGACCATCCCTCACTGTCCGTGGAGCAACGCCGCTCCTCTGAAGTCTTTTGGCTGGAGGAGCTGAAGGTGTGGGGTTGAGGCGCGAGGCGCCTTGACGGATTAAATGGTGCAGGTGGCAGAGAGATGGAAATACAATGGGAGTGGGTTTGATGAAGAGCAGGCAGAACCAGAGCGTCTCCCCTCTGACCGCCGCCTGCCGGGTGTGGTGTCGTCAGCCCAGTGGATCCACTGCAGCCCCGTGAAACTATGCTGGTACATCATCTATCTCCACAACTACCTGCTGTCTCTGCAGACACCTTCTTTTCTCATCCTCCTCTTTTCTACCTACAATAACTGATAACTAGCTTGTTGGCTCCAGCACGCCGCAACTCTAATCATTCCCATCTTTAATCACGTAATCTCTCCATGTCTTCACCACCACCTTAAAAAGAAAGATGACGGGTACACTCCCTTCCATCGCTCCCTGACCCAACTTGCCGTGTGTCTCTCCGCCTCAACCTCCCGACCTTCATCCCCCCCCGTTAAGATGGATGCAAGGGCGGCGCGGCAGCGGTGGCATGGCCATTTGGCCATGTGATGAATGGCGGTAATTACCTGTAGACGTAATTAACGAGGTCCAGGAACTGGCCGTTTAACTCAAGTTCATCGGGGAAGCGCTTCTCTATGTAGGTCATCATCTTCACCAGCAAGATGGACTTTTCCCGCAAGTTCGGCATCTGAGAGGAAAATAAACGTCAGCCGCAACAATTCTGACGACCAAACAGTCAACGGGAGGAGAAAAACAGAAAAATGAACGTTTTCTAAGAGCCTGCCCACTTCAGCTATAAGCTCTTCTTTTATGACTATAAAGAAAAGAGAATACACCTCTGTGGGTATTATGATAAAGAAACATTGTTGGATTTAGAAAATGTGCTTTCCTTGCTATTTCTCACCTTTTGTAACTTGTAACTGATAAAGTTCTCAGTTCACCCCTGCCCTTCATCAAACAACGCCACGCTATGCTGAATCCTGCACGTCTGTTTGCTTGTGTATGTGTGATGTCATCAGATACCCTCGCACCTGATTGGCAGCCATGGGGGAGTTGTTCTTCACCCACTCCTCCACGATCTTGACGACGGCCCTCAGGATCTTGGGGTCGGGCGACTTCTCGATCAGAGAGGTGAGGATGACCTGGATGAAGTTCTTCCTCATTTCCACGCTCATGACAGAAAGTCGAGTCTTCACCAGGTCGAGACTCAGCATTACCAGCTCACTGGTCACTGACAAAACAAACATCAGATGTCCAGTTCAAGCTTGTTGGATCACGGTGAAAAGAATAATCCTGATGGGGACGGCCCCCACCAGTCACATGACCTTTGGCCTTCCGGGCTGTAACTGCTCATGGTGGCGGGTAAATGTCAGTGTTTCCTGGAGTGGCCATTAGGAACACATTAAAAGCACCGATACCATCTTACATCTTACCTGCTCTCTGAGCAGAATCAACAAGAATGATGTGCGACCGGACTTATATGAACCGTAAGTCGAGCTCAGTGAGGCAAGACAACAGAAAATCTCTTCACAATACGTTGTAATGTCTACCTGAGCAACGCCACTCAGCTGCTTATCCAAACGGATAAAGTTGGACGGTCAGCCGTCAGGAGGTTTTGTGTCAAGCTCATATATTTACAGACTGACAGAACTGGAGACGACAATGCTCCAAAGCTCTGACTGTCGTCTTCTGGAACTAAGCAGTTGTTTTCAAAACTTCTCTTTCAGATGTTTCATGAAAACAGCAACACTTGGGCAGGTACAATGAAGAAGCCCAACCCAAAAGGCTAATCTCCTTCCTTTGTGTGGTGGTAAGTATATTTACCCTGAACAGATGATGTATGACAACATGTAGTGTGCTTCACATCATGTACAGTATAAAGTCAACCCTGTGTTTTGCTTTGACTTCCTGCCCATGCACCTGTACCTGTACCTGTACCTGTACCTGTGGTGGTTTCAGTGACGCCTGGATTGGCCTGCTGGGGCCCCAGGTGTTCTCGCACCATCTTCTGCAGTGACCGCATGAACACTGAGATGAGGCGGTCAATGTAGCTGGCATTGTAGCTGCAAGCTGACTTCAGGATCATCAGCGTTCCTGTAGGAACAATGAAGAGGACCAGAGCAGAGATGAGGGCGGGGCTTAGTAATCTGACCAGAATACAAATCTCTCCGGAGTCAGGTGACAGAAACGCCACCGCAGTCCGCTTGTGTTGATTTACACAGTGAGTCTGAGTCCCCTCT
>OMNM01045281.1:0-10074 GCA_900302745.1 Parablennius parvicornis
CTTTTTTGGAAGGACTTGTTGTCTCCTTGCAGAGCAAAAAGTTCAAGAGGACTCGGTTTCTTAGTGTGAAAGAGAGAAGAGGAGCGTGTGTGTGTGTGTGTGTGTGTGTGTGTGTGCGAGGTGGAAGGAGGATCACATTCATACAGTTCTCCTTCTATTTTTAATCATCAGCCCAGTTTGATGTCTATTCTTGAGCCACTCCCTGATAGTTGGAGAGAAAATGAGTCTTTCCTTTCTGGAGCAGTGTCTCTTGGCTCCGGGCAGTGTGATGAAGGTGATGAGGATGAGGAGGAGGAGGATGCTGGCGACACAAAGGATCCAGTGTGTCCCTGTGCCGTGATGCAGCAGAGCTCAGCACCGGCACACAGGCTGCTGGAGTCTCGTCCGCACATCTGCTGTGGAGGGCCGCTGTGCTGCCGCCTCACGTTGGACTCTTTAAAGACATAGAGGCGCTGTCTGGGTTGTAAACACAGCTGGAAGAAAAGTGCTAAAACTCAAAATTTTACAAAGACTATAAATATACGTAAACTATGCTATCCACAAGGCAATTACAGTACGTGAGTGTCCCCTTTAAAACATTGTAACTGTTGTTTGTAACTGAATACAACTCCAGGTGAAAGCACAGAACTGTCTCACAGAGAGAGAGAGAGAGAGAGAGAGAGAGAGAGAGAGAGAGAGAGAGAGAGAGAGAGACAGAGAGAGACAGAGAGAAGAGAGAGAGAGAGAGAGAGAGAGACAGACAGAGAGAGAGAGCTGCTTCACTGTTAGCTGTCCTCATTTCCAGGGACCCTCCTCCCTGTATCCCCCTGTAGTCTTAGCCTAATTACAACAAGAGCAGTCCAACTCCACAGTTTCTATTATTTTGGGTTGACATTTGAGGAGAGTGGAGCAGCAGAGACAAGAGGGGGGGTGTGTTGTGGAGTGGGCAGGGGGGAGGACATGTTGTCCCCTCACACTCGGGGACGTCAGCTCACCACCATCCTGGTTAAAGCCAGATGAGACCTCGGCAGCAGCCTGATTGGAGGAGGAAGGGTCCAACAGCCCGGAGCCGGAGCGAGAGGGCAGAGGAGGGCAATTATCTTAAATGATCCGCTGTAGTTATTTATAGTGACTTTAGAAGAAAAAGAAAAAAAAACCAGGCAATTAATCTCACTCTGTTCCTCTAGTGATCGGGCCTTAGATTCCTCCACTCTGACTAAACCACACCTCCGTCTCTCTCCATCATGTCCACGATACACATTTCACAATCACAAAGGGATTATCACTATCATCATTAGCCTGTTAATGTGGATTAAAGAGATTAAACTTGGACATTTAGGCATGTCTTCTGATTTCACTTGAAATATTTTGAATTCTAAGTAACTCAGCAACTGCAGTAGAGAAATCAGTGTGGTACAGAAGGGGGCGGAGCTACCACGGTGACCCCTCTCCTGTAATCTAACAAGTGACCTCAATAGTCATTGGATAAAGTTACTAAATAATCCCCGTATATACGACATTTTCAAGTGAAAATACAAAACTTTCGCTGCGCTTTATGTGTCAGAGCCTCTGAAAACGCAACTTTTTGAGAACGGTTCCCAAGGTGTAACTTTACGATAACTCTCCAACTCTGTTGTTGTGTAGACGGGCGAAAACAATACTTGAGTATGAAAACGCTTGAGCAATGCAAAAATGAAGCATTTTAATTTCAGTTTCTCATTTATAGTCTTCGGTTATAATGGATGTTATTCACTATATAAAGTTACTGAATAAAGCTCAAAGCTGAAGGTACCTCAAACAGGTAATGTAAAAAGCTTTTGTTTTATCTCTTCAGGTACTCAACCTTCTCTGGCTCCGCCCCTGCACACGGATCCGTTTAGCTCCTGAAAGTGATTTAAGCGTTTGCCGGGACCTTTAGCGTGCACCGCGCCCTGTCAACTCCAGCGTTAACATTTTTATTTGGCCCGAGTGTCGGAGGCCTCCGTGCTCATTACACCCCAGCTCCGCTGTGTAAACAGGGAGCAGGATGAAAGGCAGCGAGGGGCCCCGCATGCCTGTGGGAGTGAGGGGCGTACTTCATGGTTTTATGCTCCAAAAAGGACTGTAATCTTCCACCTAATCTGGGGCTTTGGGTGGAATTCCCCTCACATAAAGGGCAAAAGATGGCATATGCCGTGTTCCAAAAAACCGCACTCAGCTATAAAAACATACAAACTGAAAGTGAGCAATTAATATTCATGCTTCGCAAGATGCCGGTGGAGCTTTTGATAATACTTGGATGTTTGGCCTTCAGATTAGACGTTTTTTTTCAGTTGATTACACAGAATAAATGTCTGGACATAAATGCATGCTTTAGAGTTTGGGCAGCTGTTGCCCCCTTGTGCCCCTGAAGGGTAATACCCTAATGTTTCCTTGCTTCATAATAGTTCAGGGCCATCATCCAGTTTGATGGGTGTGGGCCCTGAATGTACATTTAATTGAATCTTTTCTTGTTCAAGTTGATTTTTTTGGGGGGGGATAATTAAGTGCAATTTTAGCATTATGTCATTCTCAAATATGCCTTCTGATGCAAAACACTCCCCCCAAAAAAAGTCCACAAATCAATTTTTCTTTTAATTTTGATGTATCCAAAAATGCAAGAAATGACTAGACTTTGAGCTTTTTTTCCTTTAAATGATGCAAAAGCCTGTTGTTTCTTCAGAATGCAGCTTCTCAGTGCACAGGACTCCTGCTGTATGTATATCTTCACAAATTCAACTTTGAGTATGCTACTTTTGTTCTCAACAAGGCGTTTAGATTCACTGTACTATCTGATCTCTTGGCTCAGTGATGTCATTTCTGTTGTACTTGTACTATAAGTACCATCTGAAATTATTTTGTGGCATTTTTTTGTGTTATTTTGACACTTTTTTAAGGTCATCCTGCAGCTCAGAATGAATGATTTGTCCAGCTCTACAGATACAACAATGAAAGAATCTTATTCCCGGCTGATTGTGTGCCATTTTTTAGATATATGTAGAAAATGTGCAATTTTAGCATTGTGCAGTTCAACAAGCGGGAATTTCATGTCTGAATATCGTGCATAAACCACAAACACGTAGAACTAATCCTCTACATTCAAGAGAACACAGATTAAGATAATCCCACATCTTTATGCTTCAACTACATTTGAACTCAAACCTCCATCTCGCTTCACAACTAGATTCTTCTCAAACACAATAGAAAAGTCTAAATTCTTCAAATCTCTGATCAAGTTATTTATTCCTTTGTTAAAAAACACAACAATTTACAAACATTGAGAAAGTGTATGATTATACAGGAGCGAAGCAGCACCGTCAGCAGAGTAAATCAGACTTTTCTCTTCCGGATGTGCAGGATGTGGATGTCTGGACTGCTGAACTCGGGGTCTTGTTTGTCCGCAGGGATTTTCTCACAGCTGAAGTTTTGTTGCAGCAACTAGAAGACGACACAAAAGTGAGTCAAGAGGACGAATCAGTGTAATAGTGTAAATTTGCTGCGCTTCGATTCTGACCTCAAAGAAGCGCCTCTCCACCCCCGGGTTGCCGCCCTCGGTGCGCTGCTCGTAGCAGCAGATGATGCAGGTTTCTGGTCCAGAGAGCAGATTCAAGGTTTCCACCAGTGGAATGACTGACTGTACGGAAACAAGTCGTGCAGATTAACGCGCAACAGTTTGCGGTTTTTCTACAGAATTCATCTGGAGGCAGGAGTTACTGTTAATGTGTGAGTCACCTCTTAAAGTGAAAATGAAGAAGCGACACTTCACTGGTGTGTCTTTGTATATTAATGACTCAAAATGAAGGGAAGAGCTTCTAGAATATATATATAAGCTTGATCAACAGAGCATTCACAAAGGATTTCAATGTTTATTCATCATTTAGATGAGAAAAGAAGGATAATATTACAGTTCAGAACATTAAAGTAACTTCTTTACAATGATCTAAGGTGTTAATGCTTTGATTGAATTCAAACTGTATTTGTATGTACTCTAAACTTGTATTTCTTGTGTTACCAAAAGCCTTTAATCTTTGAGTTTTGGTTTGATAAAATCTTTGTTATTGCTGGACGCAGAAGAGTTCAACCTGTTGTTTGCACCCACTTTCTTCCCATGAATCTTAAATATAAGAAAACTGTGTGTCAAAAAGAAGTCTGGATCAAGTTTAAATATTCTTTCAGTATATTTTGTTGTGAAAATAAAAAAAAAACAAAACAAAACATGTTAGACTGACTGAAAAAAACATTAATGAATTTTTTCTTTTCGGTTTAGATGTAAGTATAAAAGTGATGTCATCTGATTTGATTAAATTGGACCTATATTATTGAAATCATTCTTGATTCATGTGTTGAATAAATTTTCCAGGCCATGTTTACTAGACAGATTGTCAAGTGAAAATGCATCATTATTGCATTTTGATTTCACAAACCTTTGACGTTTACGTATGTAGTTTTCATGTAGGGCCACTAGTGGGTGCTGTTGTTTGCTTTTGTAATCAAACCACATACACATGCTGCAGAGAATAAAACGCTATGAACAATAACAATGGAAGACCACACATTCTTATGTACAGACAATGAAGATGGATTGTTATTACGGTGACTCTCAACTATAAAACTACTAAGTGGCAGGAGAAATTGGACTGAGAGTCATGACATGGCGGAGGAAACACTGTTCTTATTGTCTATCAATTTGCACATGGGCAAAAGAACTATTTATTATGGCCGTGGTGCACATGACCATTAGCAGCGTTTCAAAAAAGTTGTTTTTTTTCTCCTGTTTCCACAGAAAAAGTGTTTTCAATACAAACAAAATTTTTATATTTTGCCTTGGAAACATTGCCGTGTCAACGGGTATTTAATTTAACAACAAACAGAGGTTATTGTAGCTATGTCGAAAAACAGTTGCCATGCAATGGTTTAAATTCATGTTTCTCCTCATAATGACAAAGTGAAAGCAGCATGTCTGAGATTTTTGCAAATTCCTGAAAAGCTTTTTTTGTTGTGTTCATCTTCAATTTTCCAAATCAAACACACACTCTTTATTTCACCTCAGGTGGTTTCCAACATGTAGAAACACTTCAGCAGTCAAAGGAGAGAGACAGGAATGAACTAAGCTTTCAATTTGTCATACATTTGTTAAAAAAAACCTAAAAAAAAAAAAACAAATACCTGCTCATAATAGATGCAATCTGCCATGAGGACAAAACGGGGGAAAGGTAAGAACTCGGACACATCTTCACCCCTAGAAGAGAGTGGAGATCCAACAGTGATGAAACTGCAGCCTGTGTCAGAAATCTCCAGCTGATCCGAGGAGCAAGTACAAGTACAAACCATTTCAGTACCTTTGCAGTTACAGATCCAGTCGTGACGAGGGCCTGGTTTTCTCTGATGTTCACCCTCAGAAGAGTCTGCAAATCCTCCAGGTCTGTCACACTAACTCGTGCTCTGTGGGAACACAAGAAATATGACTTTAAACTATTTAAACCGGCAGTAACTAAAGAAATGCTGACAGCTCAATAACTAGGAAAGTTTATTTCTTGCTATTCGAGTTAAAAATATTCATTCTGCATCTGTTTGAGGATGTTTGA
This sequence comes from Parablennius parvicornis, assembly GCA_900302745.1. Taxonomy (NCBI): domain Eukaryota; kingdom Metazoa; phylum Chordata; class Actinopteri; order Blenniiformes; family Blenniidae; genus Parablennius; species Parablennius parvicornis. The sequence continues at coordinate 5,583 of OMNM01045281.1, forward strand.
TAAGTATTAATTGAAAGTTCTAATACCATCAGCAAGTCCCTTCTTTTTAAGGTCAGTTAACTTTTTATATTAATTTATTACTGTTTTGTATTTAATTTTGAGAAGAAGTCAATTGTTTTCAGAAGCCTGGTTGCTTGTTTTTCTCATGAGATCTGGCAACCTCTCTTCATGGCCAGCGTACTTTTCCTCATAAGTAGAGCAATTTTAGTTGTACTATTTTTTTCTCCCTTTTATTTCATTTCTTTTTATCTCTTCTTGTATTCCTTATTTTTTTCTTCAAACCAATTTTCTTTATTTGTAAATGTTATTCTTTCCCAGAGAAAACAACTCTGTACTCGCAATTTTAATCATTTCAGTTTCACAAATTTTTACACTATTTTCTAATTATTATTTTAGTAGCTGTAGCTATTTTGTTCATCTTATCTCTGCTCAATTCTAGCTGTTTTGGCTGTTTTATATTATTGACCTGTTCTTAGCCTCGATTACAGTATTTCTGAAGATACAGTGTAGTATACGAATAGAACATAATGTAACCAAAACGTTCATTTTCATTTGATTTTCTGAAAATGGCAGGTCCGCCACTGCAGGAGGGCTTAAGGTTGCAGAAGTCTGTTCTCAAATAAACATACAGCTCTTAGGAAAACCTCGCTATTTATTTTGTTTTAAATAAACCAGAAACTAAAGTATAAGAAGACTGGAAATTGTGTTTTGTGTTTGTCGGTCCACTCCTGCTCAACCTGTGCAGTAATGACAATAACTGGACCCAGGGACATTAAACAATTGTCATTACAATATTGTTGTTTTTAGGTATACGAGTTGTTGTAAACCAGGTGCTTTCTGACCCCAGTGTGGCCGCCATGATTCCAGCAGCTCCGGTTCCAGCTCCAAGCTCGAGCACGGAGCTCGCGCTCCACACATTCACTCCTGCGGGGGGCTCGTAAAACGCTTTCGTCTCTAAATACTTGGACAGAACGATGGCAGCGTCCCAAACCACACAACCCACGTCCCCGATGTAGCACTGCTTCAGTTTCAGAACGCTTCCATCGTTCTTTTCAATTTCTCTGACAAAGTATTTACTCTCGTCCTCATCGGCTGCCATGTTGGCCAAAACAGGAAGCGGAAGAAATTAGTTTCACTTTTACTTCCGGACAGTTTTTTTTTTTCAAAATGAAAGCATCTTGATTTATTGTTGCATTACAATAAATCATTAAATATACGTAATTGTTTGCTCCGTTTTCTATGCTTATCATTAGATCTTTGAAAGTTAAGATTGACTGGTTTAGGATACAAAAGTTTTGCTCTTTATTTTAACAGAGATCTTTACTTCAGTGGCAGCTTGTGGTAAATTTCTTAGGTGGGGCTCTTCAATATTCTTCAATTTCAGCCAGTGTTAATGTGCTTTAAATACAGTTAATATATAAACCATATTACAGCAATCTTGCCTTTTTTAAATTGAGAGGTTCCCAATGATAAAATATTTACAGCTAGGTAATAGATGGCACCTATTAAGATGACCCTTTTATCACTACACTTGTAAAGATGCTATTAGTCCTTTTTAGAAAATTAATTTATTTTGTTTTTCTTGAAATGAGGGTTAGCACAGGTTTAGTGAAAACTGAAGCCAACCTCCTGTATATTTTCATCAACACATCAGTCCATTTTTATCCATCTTGTGTTTTCAGTCATTAATGAATATGAACATATTTAAATCTTTATAATCAACCAATGAACCTGTGTACATTTGCAATATTCTCAACGTATTTTTGTTTGAATGTGTGCATTTAAAAATAACTATAATGAAGAAGGTTGAACCTGACCTGCAGCTTTTCAGCCAAATGTCTCCTTTCAGATGGTTAAATTAGAAAACAAATAACAGAGTTAATATTCAGAGACTCACTGCATGTTATCTACATCCCCACATCTCGTAGAAACAGACCAGAACAAACCAGAAATAATTTTAAGCAGGTCTGGCAATGGGTGATTTAAAAAGCACCTCAAGTCATTGGACATCAAATGTTTTAATATTGTCAGTCACTTATATCAGTAGATCAGTAATTGGTAAACCCAACTCTATATTCCTTTACTAAACAACTGGCAGCTGTGTGAGGACAGAGGTGATGTCCAAGTTCTAAGTTCTGGTACAAAGTCTCAGGCATTTATTAATGACACAACCCATCAGCGCTACAATACTTTATTAATCTCAATGGGGAAATTCCTTGTTTCATTTTGACCCATCTACCCATATCTATTTCTAAGATGCGGTGGGCAGCTACATTATGGCACTCAGGGGAGCTGGTGGGGGTCAAGGGTCATACTCAGGGAGCCACAGTGGTGATCTGTCAGCTGTGAGAACTGAAAAAGCAAACATCAGATCTCAAGTCAGCTTCTCCTCTCGGCCAGTGGTTCACAACCTTTTCCTGACTGAGCCAATTTTGTTATCATTTTAAACCAAGATTTGTTCTTTAAGATTTCACATAGCTTTCAGAAGCATCATAGGGTTAAATTTTCAAATATTTCTGTAAGCACTCAATAAAGGGTTATGAGTCCCATATAGGCGTTTTACTACACATACTGCTCAGGGCCAAAATTGGCCCATCCTCGTATGAAAGATGACCTTTCGAAGTATAAAAATTACAAAGAATACTTCAGCTGAATTAAATAGAAGTAACTGCTGTTTATTCCCTGACGGCATCAAAGTCATGTAGGAGACATAAACTTATCGTTTGCATATTGTGAGTCTACTGTATATTTGTAAGAAAATGCATGCTGAAGGTTTCAGAAATAAATTCACTTCAGAAGCATAATTTTTTCATCAGTTATTCTAATACCGTTCTGCAGGTTTGGACAGCACAAAGAAAGATATTGAAACAAATAAAGTACATGTTGCAATTAAAGAGAATGCCTTTCCACAGTTCAGTTCGTATTACACCAGAAGGCAGTTCACAATGGAACTTATTTTTCTTTGTAAATCTACACTTTTTCTGCTTTTGGAAAAAGCTATTGAATTAAATTTAGAATGCATGAAAAGTACAGAGATATGGTTGTGATTATGTTGTTATTTCACTGGCTCACTTGAAATTATCTTAGGCTGTATGTGAGCCACACATAGATGTTGACATCCATGAGCTTTACTCTCATCTTCTTCATAAAGAAGATGAAAGATATAAAGTATGGAAGCTGATTTGCATCATGAAAAACACACATTTATTATGAATTGTTGACTCTCTATAATTTTTGCTCTAGTATACTCAATATTATAATAATGATTTATGATCTCATAAAGAGGACTGTTTAATTAAAGTTGTATCTTCCAGTTATGATCTGCTCTTTTATAGCCTGATTACAACCTAATATTGCATAGCAACCCAGTCCCTCCTCAGTCTTGTTGATCTCATAACTATGATAACTCATCTTCTTAAGGACTTTCTCTTACAGGTCTTTAATATTCTATCAGATTATCATATCTCATAAATGTGACAAAGGGGATGTTGATTAATCATCGGTTTATTCCTTTAAAAATGGTATGTTGGCAATGTTCCATCCACAACCAAAACAAAATAAAGAAAGCACACATGTTTTCATACCAATACTTTCTTTGTGAGAGGAATGTCTTCACAAAATATTATATTATATAAAATAGGGGGGAAAATCATCTTAATTGGTTGGAACTGGATACTGTACATCAGGGGAGTGAAACAGGGCCCATATTCATGTTGTGGGCCAGACAAGTAAAATAGTTCCATAATGACCTTTAAATTACCAAACAATTATGACAGAAAATGACTACAATCTCAACATAAAGGTAATTTTAATGAAACATTCTGTTGCAAAATACAGTGAAATGTAAGAAAAACTTCTATAGCTGTTGTATTTTGCAGGTTTTTACAAACTCTCCATAACAGCATGACCATGAGGTGATAGAAGGAGGTCGCTATCTTTCATGGCATCATTACTGATATCTCAGCTCAGGTCTCAGTGTTCTTTTGTGTCTGCTACTCTTCAGAATTTAACCATTTTTAATCTTTATTTTTAACTTTTCTTTTTTTTCTTTGACCATTTGCTTGGTGGGTTGGCCGATTTGGAGCCCCTTGTGAGCTGGTTTTGGCCCACATGCCTTATGTTTGACACACCTTGCAATGATGAATGAACTGTTATATTCATGATTTAAAAATGGAAGAAGAAAAAAAGCTATAACTGTTATAACATACATAAGACTTACAAGCTAAAATTGAACCGCAATGCAACTGTAATAATAAATAGTTCGGCGGTCATGCGCAGCTCATTGATATTGACATGCACGCGCAGCCGTTCTGTCTCCTGTAGCTGCGTTAAAAGTAGCAAATAAACGTGACATTTTAAAGCTTTTTAAGTCAAAATTATAAGGTTATTATCAGTTTGTGTCAGAGTAGGTCATGTCGGTGCCTTTGCGGGGTTTGAAGCTATTCCGCAGCAGCACGGAGGAGATGACCGGCGGAGAGACCCCGCAGACCAG
>OMNM01045287.1:0-14226 GCA_900302745.1 Parablennius parvicornis
GAATGAAAAAATACTAAATACTCTATTTTTTACTCTCCGTTACAGCTGCATTCTAGAGATAAATTAAACTTTTGTCTAACTAACAGAAAACTGTCTTTACTAAGAGCCGGCGTCTCTCTGTAGGTAATCAGAGGTTTGGACTCAAACTGCAGATCCTGCAAGTTGTAGCTCTCTACGGTACAATCCTCATCTTTGAGTGGTGAGACAAACTTTTATATCTGTGGACAATTTGATCATTATTAAATGTTACACTTCAACATGTTCACAGGTTTGTTTTCTTTTTCTTCCAGCTGGTTCAGATGCGGATTTTGACGCAAACAAGTGAAGGTAAACAAGCTGTTCTCATAATAGTCAAATATAGAAGAACGTCTAACTTTCAACAAGTCTTAAAGTTACTCTATTACTAATGTAAAGGAGTACTGTAGAAGGACCAAACGTCATCATTCGTCTGAATATGTCGACTTTTCATGGTGCAAGTTCTGGAGACCGCTTCGACGGTCATGGAGAATTGGAACACAAGCATACTCGCGATCTCGTCAGTTATGGGAAGCATATCCAGGGGCGGTAAAACATCTCAAAACGGAAAAATAGCAAGAAAAAAGAATGAAACGAGCGGTGGTTGGTCTCATGTCTGGTATCATGTACCTTGAAGTCGAGGAGGAAGCAGTATGACTGCGACAGCAGAGCCAGGAGAAAATAGCCAGAGGTATGAGGAGCAGGTGGAGGAGGCAGGTGACGCTAGTCACCTCTCTGGTTCGGTAGGGGGCTCCATAAACTTGACTGAATTGTTAATGGCATTATAGGAAGAGAGCAAATTCATTTGTACCTTTTCTCTCACATATGCTGTGTTTAGTACAGTGTTACTATAACTTCTAGCCACCTTTCCTTCTGTACAGCCTTTCTATTACTATTCATCTGTTTTTGGAAGTGAAAGAAAGTGATCAGTAATTCCCTATTTATACCACAATTATTTTACTGTTGGTTTTACTGAATGTCCCTAATGAATTTTTAAATAATGACTCAGCATTCAATATACCTTCTGCTCATGCCTTATATCATTAATATTACTTTTGTGTACTATACATCATACATATAAACTCATCAATCATTAGCACTGATCAATCCTCTTTAGAAAAAATACATACATGGCTTACACTGTCGAGCAACGTAAGATATTGAGCATAACGAAATGTCTAACAAAGCAAGTCAGAAGTCCACGGAAACTTTATTGAACAAACTTCAACAGTATCGAAAAAAGTAAAAGCACAAATAACTTAGAAAGTGAGAAACATTATGAACTTTAAAAAATGACATTATTGTTTTCAAAAATTCTAACGTTCTTTCTTTTATTTACCAGGAGCAGAGGCCCCTGCAGCAAGACACACAAGTGACCTCCACTGTGCCTGTCCTGGCCACTTGGTTTTCTGGAGGTGACGTGACACCAGCCTTCAGGGTTTTCAGAGAAAGCATTTTGAGGCTCATACAAATGCTGCCCGGGAAAAAACCCATGGATGGAGTCATGAGCTGGAGGTGCTGGTGACCATTTACTGGCTCGCTTTTGGCGCCTCCTATTGGGTCACGGCAGACATTTTTTCTATGCCGCAAACAGTGTTGTGGATGAACTGATAAAGATCATCCACAAGGTGATCCACATCCACAGACAGGAGGAGCTGGAGGACATTGGAGCTGGTTTTGCCCTCCTGGCCGGCCATCAGGCATTCTTTTGTGCTGCTGGGGCCAATGATGGATATCACATCCGGATTGTTCCTCCTGCAGAGTCACAAATTTTTTTTTACTACAACAGGAAACTTTTCCCCTCCATCATCCTGCAGGGCATTTGTGATGCAAAAGGAACAGTCATTGACGTGTACATTGGCAACCCAGGATCTGTGCGTGATGCTCTTGTCCTGCGCAGATCTCCCATGTACCAGAATGTCCTGTATCCACCAGCTGGGTACTTCCTGCTGGGCGATGGAGGGTATCCCCGCCTGCAGCGCCCCGTCTCCATCATGACACCGTACCGACAACCTGTTGCAAGTAAGAACGTTTTTTGTTTAAAAAACACAAACATGAACACTCAAGATACACAACTTCTTACCACGATTATATCAAAATATATCAAACGTTTTCCATGTGAATTTTGATTGACAGGCCAGGTTGAAGGCCGGTACAGCAGACTCCACGCCAGAGGGAGAAATGTAATAGAGCGCACCTTCGCAGTTTTGAAAACCTGTTGGCGTTCTATTTTTCTCAGAGCCCTGGAGACCCGTCCCACCTTTGTACCCAAGGTGGTTGCTGCCTGCTGCACCCTCCACAACATCTGTGCTGCAGCAGGTGACATCATGGAGGTAGAGGATGATCCAGGGACGGAGGATGGACACGACCCAAAAGATGCTGAGGACGACCACAGGGACCTGGCAGGAAGCCAAATGCGAGCGAGGTTTGCTGCCTAGCTGTCTGCTCCAGAAGGACTACCTGCACGCCGCAGTTCATCTGTTCGATTGTTCTCCTTGTTTTCATAAATTTCTGATGTGTTTTCTGTTTTATAACCAACACATAATTGTTCAAGAACAAATTGCCTCGGGTGGATTCAAAATATATGTACAAATCTCTCAAACAGACTGAGGCAATGCTCTGCTCTTCGGTCGGCCTCCCTCTCTCTTTCCAGCGCCCTCGCCTGGGCCTCTCTCTCCCTCTCCCGGTCTCGCTCTGCCTGCTCCTGCAGAAACTGGAGGAGAGCGTCGCTGTCCCTCTCTCTCCTCAATCCTCTCTGCCTGGCTGGGGCTGGCTCTGGATTTGGGTTGGAAGAGGTCGAGACTGCAGCGTTGACGATGCCACCTGCAGTGGCGGTGACATTTGCTGCAATGACCGGGGGCAGAGTGATGGAATGTTGCCCCCGGAGTGCCGCATCCATGTCATCATACCACTGCCAGGTGGCAGCAGTCACACTACCAGCCTCGACCCCTTTCCCCATCGGTGGGTCCCTAAGCTCCTGAAAATAATATTTAAAAATAGTATTTCATATATGATTACCTTGTATTTGGCCTTCAGGTTGTCCCACTTCTTTTTAGCTTGTTTTGCCGTCACACCAGACCCCGATGCAGTCACAAACACTCTGATACGGACATAATAACAAAAACGATCACACACCACTGTTCCAACAAGTTATTTATACATGGATGAATATATATGCATGCAATAATTAAAGCATTCAAAAACAATACTCACTCACATCCACACTTGGAAGGCTTCCTCTTCCCAGTGAGGAGGGACTCCTTCTCGTTTGATGAGGGCTTTAATCTCCTCAGTTGTCCCTTGATTAAAATAGTTCACGATATTAGTTTGAATCCACAACATTCTCCAGTGTAACGAGTTGAAGACATTTGCACAATTAAGGCAAAACAATGTGGTCATTAAGAGTTTTCACCTCTCATTTTGAGCATTAAAGTAAAGCTAAATAGCTTTAGACATGATGTTTCCCCTCAGCCCAGCAGATTTGCTCAGTAACCAATTGAGATTTATACAGACACCATTAAGATTTACACATAAATGATTTATATCTCATGTTTAACCACTGGAGAGAAATCACAGCCAGCCGTCTGGATCCGCAGTCTCCGAAAACGTCGGAACAAATATTCAAGTAAGTGTGATTCAGAAATATCGACCTCATTTCAACATTGTAGGCAACCATATTGTTGCGAAAAAACACTCATAAAACTACACCATTATAAATGATACCTCTATTATTTCAGACTTTTTAATCACAGATGTGTGCTCTTTCCTCCGCCATTTCTGTCGAAATCACCCGCCAAAATGCGTTCTGGGTAATTTATCCTCCCAAGTCTACACGGGTCCAGTGTCTATGTATCCTGGATAAAGTCGGCGGATCGAGGACACATCCAGGAATACCCCATGTGTCCTCGTCGACAAACGGCCTAAGAATTGGAACAGTACTTGGTCTCCCACTGGTGACGTTTCACGAGTGCACTAGGATACAAGTCTGGACAAGTACGGGTATTGGAAAACGGCCTGGGTGTTTTTCTGGGTGCGCTTTATCCGGGTTTTCCACTTGAAGGCTCTACGGAAATCTGACACTTTCTTAAACAACATGGAACTGTAAGAGCGCCGTTCACAAAAGCCAGAATGAGCTCACAGTAGCATTCATCAGGCAGAAACACAATACGTTCAGTTCACGTTCACCCAAAATAGGAACGGGTTCAGTCACAACACTAACCCTCATGGTGCACGAAACACTGACACGATGACACGATGTTGAGTGTTCGGTGCCCGTATTGCCCTGGGGTGAAACCTGTTGTTGAATCTGGTGGTGCAGGCCTGGATGGAAGTCTGTCTCTTTCCTGAGGTGAACAGTAAGAAGTGATGCTCCTGGCCCTGCACAGACAATTTCAATAATATGCTTCAGTGTTCTTGTGCTATTTTTTTGAGTTCCAGCTACATGTATCCAAGTGTTTTGAGCCTTTGAATATGTAAATAATGGTTTAGTTTGAAAAAAAAATCTACTGTAACCTGTAGAATAAATGTTGTCCTGAGGCAGGATCTTGTTGAAATTGCAATTCTTTCTTTCAGATTTCAGGTTTTTGAGGATAGTTCATACAATGCAAACTTCTTAATGATATATTAACACTGTACTGAAACAAAGACAGCACTTTAGAGTTCTTGTAATTTATAGATTAGAATTTAATTATTTCCTGGTCTGGCCCCACATAAGCTCAAGGTGGTCTGAAGTAAAATGAGCTTAACACCCCTTTCAGAGAAGATGATGCAAATGTGTGTGAATTTATGTCGAGTAGTTTGTGCAGCGCAGTGGTCGGTGCTCTGGCCTCACAGTGAAGGTCATCAGTTCACTATGGCCTGAGGCCTTTCTGTTGGAGTTTGCATGTTCTCTCTGTATGTGCGTGGGTTTCTTCCGGGTATGCCGGTTTCCCCTCACAGTCCAAAAATATGCACGTGAGGTCAACTGGTGATACTAAATTGACCCTAGATGTGAGTGTGTGTGGTTGTTTATCTATATGTGTTTGCCCTGTGACAGACTGGCAAAACTTATAATATATATGATATTAAGTCTACAAAGGTTTCTTCCTGTTTGTTCTTTGGTGTTTCTGTGTTTAGGTTTATGTTTGGCCACACATGCAACTTATTTTCACAATGAATTGTTTTTTAATATCGTAAATTAACATAAATGTATTTCAATCAATTAACTATTTTACGGTATTTCATTCCCATTAAAGTTTATACTCGTCATGCGGCCATTAAATTGTATTTTAAACCAACACAAATTCATATTTTAATTAAATTATGAAACATCTTCCACTGTAAATCACAGTACATTCACGCTGTTCTTATGATGAAATTAATAACCACATTTATTTAACCAATCACCATTTCAACGACACTTTAACTTGGGATGCGCAAAACTGATCAGCATGCGCAGAGGAGGATTCAGCCACGTCACAGCTGATCATCAATCTAATCAGTTCAGGAGGAGCAAAGTTCCCCAACAGTCTTTATTCACTGTGTACCGGCTGACTTCCTGCTTTTCCAGAAATTTCTGAGCTCTCTGCAGAGCAGAACACAGGCTTGTTTGATGAAACCTGCTGGGTTGTGCCAAGCACTTTCTAATTGATTGATTGATTGATTGATTGGTTGATTGATTGATTGCCCACCTGGCCAGCTGCTGTGTCTCTCCCTCTCCAGTCCTGCAGCCCAGATGTTTGCAAGAAGCTCGTTCTCCGCCACACCAGTTTGCAATCAAGGATAGAATCATACAATGAGGCAGTTTTGAATTGAAAGCCATTCTAGATTACTGAGGAGACATTCCGCTCCCTTCATTCTGCCATGAAAACAAATGCGCCCACACTTTGTGCTACAGAACATATGAAAAGTACGAGATCAATAAAGTTTGATTTGATCAGAGAGATGTCTATAGTGATGGCCAAATGACGCTTCATCAATGACTGTCTTTGTTTTCTGAAGTCGCTGTGTGGCGCTGTCTGTTCAACAAATATTTGAAAGCACACTTCATTGCCGGTCGTTCAGTCTCCATCTTCAAACTATGAGTGCCATCTGGTGGAATCAGAAAATAAAGAAATTGGTTCGTGCTCTACCACTGAGCTAAACCCCACATTTTCACAGATGGATCTTAATGTAGAATGCTGAGCCGTGGCCACGCTGGTGGAGATTTCACCAAAAAACTGATCGACAAAGTGGAACAAGGACAATAAGATCCTGCTATGGGATGAGTTCCTGATCAACATCATCAACTTAGAGGAGTAAAATCCCCCTTGAAACATCAGTTATTGCACAAAGCCTGTTCCAATGATACAGTTCATTCATTGTTTTTCTCTGCCTTTTAATATTTTGCTTTACTGCAGTTATATAATGGCCAGTCATCTGAGCTTAAGAAAGGTAAATAAATGTTAACTAACATCCATAGTTTTTGTTTGCGTCACACAAAACTTCTTCAGAAGTTCTCTTAATTTTCTCTTGATTTTCTTTCGTCTTATTCAGCTTTTCTTCCACAACAATAACTAAACAGAATAAAGTCATCAATTATATGCCATTAATGCTGTTATCACCTTAAAATAAGAAAACAGGGATACATTTGTTCATATTGAGATGTTTTTGCTGAGTTTAAGAATAATAAAATTACCTTCTACATCCTTAGAATGATCATTTTCAGAAAGTTCCGTAAAGTGTGATTTTTCAGTGTCTTTCAAAAACTTAAATTTAATATATAACAAATCTATTGATATGAAGCATAAATATCCCCAATATTTCATTTGTGGACCTCAAAGTTTGCTTTTGTGGACTTTTTGTGATTATTATCCCTGCAATAATTTTTAAATATATTTCTGAAAATAGTTTTAGAGAGAGGGAAAAAGACTGGTGTGAAGCAACAACACAATGGAAGAGAACTATCAGAGACAGAGCCTGTGAGTTTTTATTTTATAGATCTGTTTACAGGTTTGTGAATGCGAAGCAGAAAGTTTAGCAAGATGGCCAAATGAAGAAATAGAAGGAAATGCAAAAACGCATTAGCTTTTTTTTTTTTTTTTTTTTTTTTTTAAACAGCAATAAAGCACATTTTGAATCCATAAAGACAGACTGGATGCCAATAGAAATTATTAAATGTTACAACAAAAACTGGGAAAAAAATTGCATGACATGAAGTTTCCTCTCAAGCGTATATATTTAAAGGACAGTTGAGTTATTTTTCACTTATGCTAGTCAATATTAAAATGTACATAAGAGTCATTTTCAGGGATTTGAACTGGGGATGTTTTGATTAACAGTCAAAACCACGACCACTGCACTACACCTCCACCTTCCAGTGAATCACCATGAGCGACATAATACTTCTCTGGCCTATGTGTTAAATTTGAGCGATTCTCCGTGAAGTCCTGATTGTTTTTTGTTGTAACTTGTGAGCAGTGGAAGCCTTGAGGTCAGAGAAGCAGACTTTTAATCTAATGTTTGCTCCATTCCAACAGACAACTGGTTATCACTGTGGGCTCCTTGGCACCACATCGTTAGGATGGGTAAACGCAGAAAAAGGTATTTCCCAAATGACATTGTTAAAGCTTGATAATTTACTACATAGAAATGGTATTTTTTATGGACCATTTGTCTCTCTTTGTATGTATATAAGGATATAAAGGTAGAAACTTGCATGCAAATTTTGTCCAATTTGTAAAATAAAGTCTTATCAATATGTGTATGCCATGAGTGAGGGTGTTCTTAAGTTTCAATAACTTTCAATAAGATCCTGGAGAAACGCTCTCTCATATTGCCTGCACTACTGTTTCATGTACAGCTAAATTACTATAAAGCTTGACTTGATTTGATTTGATTTAACGAACGACATAGCCCATTACAACTAATGAGTTATGCTCGTTTGCCCTGCCCAATATGGCGGCGATATTGACGCATTTGATGACGTCATTGTTGATGACCCCGGATGTGCCGCTATGTAGACGTCGCTGACCCGGATGTTGGAAGTGCATCGAAAGCAAAGTGAAGGAAACGGAGTCACAATGGTTCGTGAAGATTAATGTCTTTCTGTAGTGATTTTTGGCTGCGGTGAACCTACATATCAGAGTTATATTGTTTATTGTAGCCATTTGTAGGATTATCTGGCCTCTATAGTAGTTTGGGGGGGATTCTTGTCGTTTCATACCGGTTTGCTATGAATGTGATTAGTCATAGAAGCTAAAGCTAGTTAGCTCCCTGGTTAGCTGAAAGTGAGGCCGATAAATGGATCTTTACGTGATTACAAGTTGTTCACGTGCTTTAAAAACCTTGTAAACTAATGTGAGCGTGTGTTGTCGTTTGCAGAATACGCGGGGTGTCCGTTCTCAGCTGAAAGACAGCGTGCCGGTGGCTGGCTTCTGTCCACACGGATCTTACGGAGTGCAGGACTCACTGCGAAGCGGGTGAGCAATTTCAAGTGTCTGTTGATGTCAAGTGATGGGTAATATCTGCAAACACTGTAATCTGGATATTGGTCATCCTGCTGCTTTAAAAAATCACGATCATCAGACAATGTTACACAACAAAGCATATCAAACTATTGGTCTCGATTTAGAGTCTGCTTATCAAGACTTCCAGATATAATCTGTGTTTCTCTTGTCTTCAGATGATGTTTTTACAGTAATGTATGTTCCTGCAAACTAATTTAACTTCAAAATGTAGGAATAAAAAGCTCAAACAGTGCTCACCTTCAGAAAGGTGATTTAAGAGATTGGTCAGATTACCATAATGTAAAAATGTGAATAAATGTCCCCTTTGTTTATATTTTGTACTTTTCAATCGTTTTTTAACATACAACAGGAACAATTTGTGGAGTTGGAAGTTGTGTGTGATCCACTGACACCCAATTGCCAACATAAACAACATAACCAAAGTGTGTTCGTTTGCTTTTTTTGATCTTCAACCTTTGATTCAAATCTTGTTTTCTTCTCTTCCTGATCAGTTTCACAAGTGTAAAGAATGAGCTGATCCCCAGCCACCCGCTGGAGCTGTCAGAGAAAAATGTATGTCACCTGGACTAAATGAAGCTGTTTGGACATCGCTGCTTGGTGTTTCTCTCTTCTCCGCTCACTCATTCTTCCCTCTCTCTGTGGTGCACAGTTCCAGCAGAACCACGACAAGATGAATTTGTCCTCACTCAGAAACATTCAGGGTCTCCACGCTCCGCTCAAACTGCAGATGGAGTACAGAGCAGCCAGACAGGTAACGGAGCGAAGACTTGAAGACATCTGTTTCCATGTGGCGTGGTCTTTTTCAGTCTGGGGTGTTTATTATGGTTGGATGTCGCAGAAGAAGATTATCCAGGATTATTACGTATTGTGGACTGAAGTCTTCCATCTAAATCATGAGTTTTGGAGTTACTGTGATCTGTAGATGATTATATGATCCATCTATCTAAACTGGACCCACCATGTAATCCCAGCTGGTGTCTGCTCTCGTCCTCTCTTCTCTTGTTTTCCTGGTTCTGGTCTTGACGCCTGGTCTCTCCCGGCCTCCAGGTTCAGCGTCTGCCGTTCCTCCCGAGCTCCCACTTAGCTGTGGACACTCTGAGAGGAAGTGACGAGTCCATCGGCTTCGAGGACATCCTCAATGGTGAGAAGCTCCTCCTCCTTCATCCTCCTCTTCCTTCTCCTCTTTCCTCTTCCTCTTCCTTCTCCTCTTTCCTCTTCCTCTTTTGCTATCACCCTTTTCCTTGTTAATATTTCTCCTCCCTTCACTTTCATCCTCCTACTCCTTCCTCCTCCCATGTCTTCGTCCTTCTCCCCATCCTCCTCCTCGACATTTGTGTTATTTTCCTCGTCTTCCAACTTCTCTTCCTCCTTCTTCGACTTCCTCCTCGTCCTCCTATCATTTGTGTTGTCTTCCTCTTTTCTTCTTCTTCCTCCTGACCACCCTGTGTTCTCCTACAGATCCAGGCCAGAGTGAGTTGATGGGCGAGCCGCACATGATGGTGGAATACAAACTGGGAATGCTGTAAGAGAAGAAGAACCTTCAGTCGTCCACTCAGATTACCTTTATGTTCATCCGCTCAATAACTCCTTCACTTCAGTTTCAGGATCACTTTGATGTGTGTGTGTGTTGTTGAAAACAGCCTCAAGGCTGCTTTTCCATGATTTCTAATAAACTTCATAACGTTCCTCCTGATCTGGACTCAGTTGTTTTTTGAAACGTTGCCTCACTTGTCTTTTGACAAACTCCCCCTGACGGCATAGCGCCGAGGCTAATGCTAGTTTGATAGCTTTCATGGCTGAATCGCTGATATCTCCGCTCGGGTATCAGTTTGCTACTCGTATTTTTCAGAGTAACGGACACAAAGACACTATTTTTTATTTGCTTAAAAAAAAAAAATCCATATCTTTAAACATTTCTACCATTTCCATGGCGGTTTGGCCGGATTGGAGCTTCTTGTGGGCCTGAATGTCAAATCTTCAAGATTCCTGTGATACAGTCACGTTCTCCAATACCAGATGCAGCAAAGCAACCCCAAAGCATTATGGTTCCTCCACCATGCTGAACTGTTGTAGATTCATTGTTTCCTTGTAGACTTATTGTTGGTGTGTTTAATTTCATCTGACCACCTGACAGGACAGTTCACACTGGTGAAGACCAACTTTCAGGCCACGCCCCCTCATAGCAGGCACACTTCTGTGAAGCAGCGTTTTAACTTTTCCACTGCAGCTTATTTCTCACTTAAGATGTCCTCACAAATGCATGTGGCTAAACTGTTTCATTAGTTAAAGAAAGTTTGCGTCTGAACCGCCATGTTGCTCCGCAGGAGCTGAGAGCTTTGAGTGTTGCGTTCCGGTGCATTGCGTGACTCCGCCCTCCGACATGTTAATGAGCTGCCGGCTCATACAGTAGTGAGGTTGATTGCTAAACATGATTATAATATGACTGATAGTGTCATATGTTTTCGGTACTTCGGCCCATGGAGCATATCAGAGGACATGCTCCATGATGCAGTGACATCATTACCCTGGCTAGAGGTTGGGGGTCAAAGGTCAGGGGGGTATTTTCATCATAACAGTCAGGATAGTGAATTGAAAACAATATATTTTGGCCTCACTTTGACATCCATCTGATTAAAACTGACCACGTTTGACCTATCCCTTGACCTTTGACCCAATCACTCTCAAAAATGTGATGGAACCATCCCTAGATACGGACAAATCATCCCTGAAAATTTCATGCAATTTGAGTGAGTAGTTTTTGCAAAAAGTTAGCAAAATACATTCATAAATAAATAGTAACCAATTAACATATAAAAACAAGAAGACAAAAACATAACCTTCACCCCAAATTTCCTTGGTGAAGGGAATAAACTTTAAATGACTTCAGACATTTGATAAGTACGACCACAATCCTAAACTATTCACAAAGAAAATAAAGCTGCAAACAAGCCACTTACCAGCTGTTGAATGAATGGAAAACATGCCTCATTCATGCTAACTTTAAGGGGAAAAAAAGTAATTATATGTCTGAACACTAAAATAAATTCACATGCATTTAATCGTCCCTTTAATAGCCTCTTCTGTGTGGTTTGCATGTTCGCCTTTGTGTGAGAATATCTGCAAGTACTCATGTTTCCTTTCTCAGAGACATGCACAAAAGACAAACAAATGACCTTAAATTACTCATGAATCTGAATATAAGTGTTTCTATGTTTTCTCATATAGTGTCTGCACTTCTGTGATCTTTAAATGTGTGTGTTTATGTGTGTGTGTGTGTGTTTCCCACGTGCACACCAGGTGAGAAACTATAATAGGGCCTGTGCACAACCTGCAGTAGCAGCTTTGTCCCTGATGGTGTCACCTCCGTGCTTGGTATTGAATTCCTCCTCCTCTCAGAGGGAAGCTCTCTGCTCCGTCTCTGTGCCGATGAAACATTTCCTCTTCCTTAAAACAAAAGCACAGATGGCTGCCAGCTCAGCCTCCCGGCAGCGTGAACGAGAAGGCAACAATGTGAACGTGTGATTCAGGGAGGGCTTTGCTGCTGATATTTTCGCTGACACTCCAACTGTGGTGCAGGAAAAGAGATAAACACGAGCAGACTTGTTTGCAGACTTTGAAGCTAAACTTGGATAATGTTTCTCTCTGTGTCCTGTACTGACTTCATAATCATATGAAGGATTTCTCACAGACACTTAGTGAATGAACGTGTGCAGGAGACGTGCAAATAATGCATACAACAGTCAAATCTTCAGCTATGACTTGCACTTTCTCAATAACGTCATGAAAATAGAAGAAATAATTTAAGACGGTGACGACAGTTGTCATCAGTTGAAGAGCTGTTGTCTATCTTGCAGTACGCAATCTCATTGAAAACATTCATGTCCATGTGAGTCCTAATGAGAACGAGAGCTAAAATAGGAAATCAAGGTCATGAGGATGAAATGAGTCATTTTCTTTATACTTAAAGTCATAATAATAGCAGTTATGTAAAGCAATGACGGTTAATCGAAGTTATAAAACACTATTCAGATCAAATTCTTATTAGATTAGGAAAGTTGTGAATAATTATGACACACACACTTCTAATTAGTCAAGAACGAAGCTGGTTCTCCTCCAGGTGATGATTCAGACGCCCCCCAGTTGCCTCCCATCAGTGGTCGACAAGACAAATCACACAGGGAAGATTCCCTGAGGTGGAGAGCATGAGAAAGGAGAAGTTTAGGAAAACAGGTCCTTATTGAGTCCGGATTGTAAGATAGTATCACATAAAATCAATAGATTATCCATCCATCTTCAAGCCTCTTTACCTAACTCAGGGTAGTGGAGTCAATCCCAGCTGAGGAGGGACAGTTTCCACCAGGACAGACACACAAACACACACTGACACTCACACACTCACACACAACTTTGAGTCACCGAAGAACCTCAAATGTGTTGGTAGGAGCCATTGATGCTTATTTTTGGCAGGTTATTTACTGTCTATTATATTTTTTGTTGCATTATTTGGTGGTAATTAGACACAGGTTGTGTATATAGAGGTCAAAGGTGACAGGAAGAGGAAGACATAGGAAGGAGCAAGGCACACAGTTCTCAATAGATCAGAAAACAGATTACGACAAATCTACACAACTTTTTTCAAGGAAACAGCAGGTGGACTGCCTGAAAGTTACGTTTTTGGGTCTGCGTCGGGTCACTCCTGCTCCACCTCTGGAGTTACGTCAACAACACTGGGACACTGGAAAATTGTCTTTACGGCGTATAGTTGTGCTTTGAAATGAACTCAAGGGACCCGGAGTGAAACCTTGGAGAGCCGTTAAGACACATAAACGCCCGGACTCACACCGGGGATTTTCTCATTGTATACAATATACACATTGTATACAGTTATATTTATGAGTTTCTTCCACACGAAACTCTCCCCCTGCAGGACGGACGTCACGGACACGCCTGGGTCAAGGTCGCTGGATGAACCTGGAATCCTCATATCTTCGATCTGCAGCCATTTGTGCTGCAGCTCGTCGTTCATATCAGATTGTTCTGACGCGGCACTCCACCCAGGTGACAGCTGATTGGGAACAAATAATCTGAATTCCTCATCTCTTTGTCTGGGCTGAATCACCTCGCCGGCCCTGTTTCTGCTGCTGACAGCACATTCTGCTCGGCACAGGGTTTCATCCAGCCGGAGAGTCTGATTCCTCCCACTGAACATGTAAAAGTTAAAAACAGCCTGAACATCATCTCAGTTTATCCTCATGAACATATTATTATCAAGATGTGAGGTCAAGCCAGCACAGGATGCTTCAATTTCCTCCACTGTGAGTTTGCAGGATGATTTATAATGACTGAAGTGAGATATCGCGAGAGTTGAGTTTCACCGGCACGAGATTTGAGCTCAAACAAATGCTTTGTTCAAAGACTGTAGGAAATCTTAAGATCTTCAAATAAAACGACACATGGCCGTAGTTTCCCGTCTGAAATTGTCAAACTCTGTCAACTGTTAACTCAGCTAATGACTTGATTTTACAAGAAATCTTTTTCAACTAGATTTGTTTGTTTTTTTTGTACAATATATCATTCATGCTTTGTTTTGAGCTGCAAGTAAAAATAACTACCCTAAAAATAGGACGTGGTTATACCACGAAGATTGTAGGTTTGAGATTTAAACTAACCTTTCTGTTTGCTTGTTTTTCTTTGTTTTTTTTTTTTTTTTTTTTTTTTTTTTTTT
>OMNM01045291.1:0-10374 GCA_900302745.1 Parablennius parvicornis
AGTGAGCACAAATAAATGGATTGATCAAACCCTTTAGAGACAGAGGTGGCAAGCCGGCAAACCAAATATAACAAAACACCATGAGAGACAAGCAACAGAGGTCTACAACTGCCTTTGGGGAGTGAGTTTTGCAGAAACCATCTACAGAGATGCGAAGCACTTTGCTTTATGTTTATTGTCAGATCGCGTCTTATTCTCTTCCTTCTATATGATTTTACTCAAGCAGTTTTCTTTGTGTCCCCTCTTTTGTTCGTCCAGTCCTCTCCCGAGTCATGGCAGTCCAAAAGTTTTCAAGGAAAACGAAGTCAGAACATTGAGAGCACAGTCAAATTCTCTATGGCGAGGCAGCTTTCAAAGCCTAGTTGTTTGAGTTTTAAGTTGTGTGAAGGACACATGGCATGCATGCCTGCTTCTGCTGTCCAGGGCCAGCAATATTTCTTTACAGTCCTCTTATAGCCAAACTTTGTGAGAAAACTTACTGACATGATATCCTTGAGAGAGGAACATGGAGACACTGAGCAGCTTTTCTTTTCTTTTCTTTTCTTTTTTAATATATGTCCAGGTTTTTGTTACACAAAGCCCAGCATAAACACATGTGTCCTTCCTGTGACTGTGTCATAAATAGTCTGAACTGAGCATGCTGCGACTTTGAAGTTACACATGGGAGACTTCTGTGATATACAGCTGGCTTCAGCTGGGGTACCCCAAGAGATGCATGAAAACACACACACACACAACACATACACACATGAATATATTCTGTCATACATCACACACACACAGACGCACAACAGCAACCTCTCTATTACCCCAGAGGTGCTATTGGCAGTAACGCACATTTGCTTCAAACTAGAAGAGGTCAGTGAGCAAATAAGACGTGGCATTAGAGAAAAGACAGGCTCATTTGCTAAAAAGAATTAAAAGCAAAATTCAAGACTCTATGGAATCTGTTATTATAGTATGCATTTGTGTGGCTGGTGAGAGATTGCCACTGGATTTATAGCCAGATCAGCATTTACAGATTTAGTTGGCAGTTTCACTTTTCATAGGGATTCGAAGATCAAATTTGAATGCTTCATTCTGATTATTTATTAAATTCAGCATCCATCAATGTCTGTTTTATCGTTTGCCCCCTCATGAAAGATTTACTGTAAAGTTGCAACATTTTAATAAGCCCTTGTAAAGCATAATAAGACCTCTGTATAGCCCCACATGCCATGATGTAAAGACTGATAGGTTATATGCATGCGGTGCTGCATTTTAAAAAATAAAACACAGCGCCGTAGCGAGCTCATTCATCAAAAGCATGCAAATGCTCCTCTAGGTGGCACCGTCATCATGTGTGAAGCTGAAAGATTGTGATGGAGAATTACAACATTCAGTCCTGTTATTAAAATATCTGTGTTGACAGCAAGTGTTTGAATCTGGAATGAGAGATGGTTCAGGATTGCTTTCTCAAAAACTCCTATTTCTCTGTAAATAAAAAAAAAAAAAAAAAAGGCTTGCAATTTGGTGAAACAAGATGAAACATCATCGTATGAATAAACAAATATAATAGAAAGCTCTGTTAACAAAAAGTAATACACTATACAGGCCCCTGTTAATATTATTAATAGTGATGCAGCAGTGAAGAAGACTGTGAAACTGTGATGACAAGAGGCATTTTTTTTCCCATCTTTGTCATCCCGGGGAAACATCTGCATGTCTGTGGAAAAGGTTGCAGAGGTGGAGGACAGGATGATAATCACTCACAGTTAATGTGTTTACGTGCCTGCATGTGTTCACCTGCTCATGTGTGTTTTAGGGACGGGGGACAGGTTGACAGCACACAGAAACCCTGCTGTGGTTTAATCCCTCCGCAGGTCGGAGGGGTCATGTGCAGGGGCACCACACTTTTGCATGTACAAGAAAGAGAATGATTGTCTCCACGCATGCACGTATGAACACACACACACACACACACATACACACACACACACACACACACACACACATAAACCTAGGTATTTCCATCTACACACTCCTGGGTCGGGGAGTGCCGAGCAGCACAGAGGCCCCACTGTATGTACAAAGCCAACTGTACATTCCTTTCTGTCCCATTGGACCTTCAGCTGCACACAGCACCACATGGACAACTGAAGAACTCCTGCAAGTGTGTATGTGTGGGAGAAAGTGTGTGAGAGAAATGAGACTCCACGTCATCCATATCAGTATGCAACTTGCCATCAGTGTTTCATATCAAGGTTTTTCATTGAAATTTCAAGTCTTTCTCCTCCTTTTTATTTCACAAACATGCTTGAAATAAACTTTTTGAGGACTCACTTTTAAAAGGTAACTGCTATTTTACTCACAATCCTTTTCTTATTTCATTTTTTTTTTTTTTTTAAAGAAATTGAGATTACAATCTGTATTGATTTCTCTGATATTTTATACACTCACACATCTCTGTCTCTTTATAGCTTGAAGACGGTCCGAAATGCATTATGTTAAAATTGAATGATACAGACAAAGGGGCCTAGTGCATTTGTGAAAAAGAAATAGAGATAAAAGTAAAACAGGAAGAAAGAGATGAGTGAGCCTGAATTCAGACATTCAGTGAAGTCTGCAGCTCAATGAGTTACAGTGTCCTGCTGATTGTTGGTGACCCTGCTCAGTCTCGCCGAGACCTGCAGGCTTGGAGCTGAATCCCAAAGACTTCTGCAGCAGCAGCAGAAACTTTCAGCATGAGGTTTTGAAACTCTGCAAACGATTAGGGATCTGTTTGATATTGCTCAAGATGAGATGACTGAAATGCAATTTTCTCAGGGGGTTTCCTCACTGCTTTACGTCAAGATGGGGAATAGTGTTGAAACACTGAAGTGAAACTATTTTTCTTTTAAAGTCAACCTGAGGTCCACTGCTGGATTTGTTTCTCAACTCACACAGTAACAATCATGCAGAGCAGCTTGTACACTTCATGAGAGGTTTAGAACGATTTTCCGAACTCGTCTATTCTCAAACTGAACTCAGCTGTGAGTGTTTAGACCCAATAAACCAGCAGAGGCCTAATGAGTGACTGAGGGAAGATGGGAAATATGAGAAATAGTGCCTTCTACTTCTGTGGGAAAATGTTTAATCAAGTGCACATTTTCCATGACAACCTCTACTCTGTTTTCATACAGGGATAAATGTTTTGCATAGAGACCACTGAGCAAAAATTGTTGTAATTTCTTCATTTTGGTATGCTGTGTTAAAAAAAACAAAACAAAACAAAAAAAAAAACAACTGTAGACAAAACTGCAGGAATATTACATGGATGTTAGGTCAGTAACTTTCTTGGTATATTTGAAAACGTATGATCAAGTATGGAAGGAATTAAACAAGGAAACTCTGCCTGCCTGAACGCTCTCACTGATTCTGTAGTTCAAGTAGCCAAAAATTTTTATGAGACTCATCTGTGAGTATTTAACATTAATGAAGCAGCGGGTCTAATGAGACTGAACTCCAAACACATGGTGGATTTCAAGTCCTGCTACTAGTCTGGGGAGGTCTATGTTGAAGCAGCTTTCTAAGCTGCATTTATGATCTGATGTGTCTAATGCAGGATTGTGACATATATCACAACTTCTCTCATTTCAGTCTTCTCACTCTTGTTTATTCTGCTCTATATCCTGCATTGACAAATAGAAGCTATCATTAGAATGCTATTCTCAGGAAGAAAAACAAACAAACAAACAAAAAAACATTGTATCTACACAAAGATATGAAGTATCAACTCATTATGTTCAGGCAATCTTGTGAAATCACTTCCACCCACATGGCTCACTGCTTTTAAAAGCCATGGCAGAAAATCTGGCATCAGTGCCTGCTGGAGCATGTCATGATGTCATGCCTTGACTTAATGTTACAACTTCAAAGTTCATGTTTCATAATCTCAGAAGAAAACCATCTGAAACGCACAGCTCTTTCCATTTTTATTGCGGCTTTAATTCATCTTTCTGTCTCAGCACTAGACACGTCTCTTCAGGGAAACTAGCAACAATCGGAGCATTTGTACTTTGTCAACCCAACCGAGATGAGTGGAAATAGAGTTTTGATCATCTTTGATTCTCCTCAAAACATGTTAGATGTAAAAAAAAAAAAAAAAACAGTGATTAGCAGGTATTGCACTAGCGTGATATGCAATCCATGGCAAATGTGGATCCGCAAATCCCTCATCAATAATACAAAATGCATCAAATCCAAGTCTGTTGCAACATTTATACAGTGTGGTGTGAAATCTTTAAGCAGATATAGGGTAAAAAAATGACACTTTTCCATCTAGTAATGCAATCAGGAAGACATCCGATAGGATTCAAATTGATTGTGCAATTGAAACTATAAACCAGAAATATACAGCCAAAGATAACTGTCTTCCGATTAAGGAACAGTGGAGGTTGCATGGGGATGTAGTGCTTAGCAGTGTCACGTAATTACTGACTCCAATTTCCTCCGATGAGCCAAAAACATGTTTGAGGTTAAAGAGCTACTCTTTCTCTCTCTCTCTGTTTGTCTGCACTGTGATGGACTCGTGACCTGTCCAGGGTGTAGCTTTGGACAGTGGGTCACAATTATGAATTGAATGTAAGTAGAATTGAAGATGGATGTGTGAACTGTGGGTCCTGAAAATCATGGCGTGGCTCCCAAACTTTGTGAGAAAACTGAAGGATTTCATCAATCTGACACCCAAAATAGATCTGTGGTCTGTCGTCCAATATATTTAGAACAACGCCCCATCAAAGTCTCCTCAGGAAAAAAGTACTAACAAGAAAAAAATGCTGTTTAAAGACAAAGATTCAATTCTTCTCATTAGGAATCAACTATCACCACGTTGTCTTATGAAATCATTTAAGGCAATGCAACATTTACCCCACAGCTATTTGACTTGAAAACCGACTTTTTACATTTCCTCAAAATATTAGCAAAAAAATAAGCTTATTAGCGGATTTCAGACTATTTTGAATACATTTACAACATAGCTCTACTGTGGCTCAGTGCCCACCCTGGACAGAAACTCATTTTGTCTTCTGTCAGCACTGGAATTTATAAGCCAACTGCAAATGCAGCCGGGTTGGCTCCCCCACATATTACAGTGTTACACTACTGTGGCTACATTGTACAGTGGAACCATGAGGACGCCACTCATCAGACTTTGCAGCTCTCGGCCAACAGGTGGAGCTATTCCACACGAGATGGACCGCAGACTGTTAACCAGCATGACCCACTGTGAGGTCTTGACTGCAGTCTGCTAATAAGAGTTCAGAGTCTGGGATCTCTTGCAAGACAGGTGGCCGTGCTGTCGGCTTATGTGTTACATTCCGAGCTTATTTATCACACAGACTTCCATACATTTGTTTACAGCTGCAGTTGAGAATAGCACAGGGGGTTTAGGGCAAGGCATCTGCAGCAGGTTTTCCAGAGCTGAAGTAGTGGAATTGAGTGACAACCGTGTGGCATGCGTGATATGAGGGTATGAATCATGACCGAGGCAGGCGAAAAGACAAACTGCTGCAACAGAAAAGCATGTGTGTGTGTTGGTGGGGATGCACAGTTAGTGTAGTGCTTAGCACTCACGCCTTTTTACAGTGAGAATCTCCTGGTGTGAGTCTGATTGAGGGCCTTTCTTTATGGAGTTTGCGTGTTTTGTTTTTTTCCCCATGTGTGGGTTTTCTCAAAAAGTCAAAAACATGTGTTCGAGGTTAACTGGTGGAGAACTGTGCGTGGTTATTCGTCTCTCTGTGTTTGTCTTTGTATAGACTACTTATGGTCAGCTTGGATCAGCTCCAGAATTGAATAAAGTGGATTGAGAAAAAAAAAAAAAAAAAAACTGGATCAGTCTGCTTTAGTTACACAACAGGCCAGAGAAAAAAGTTAAGCTAAAGTAAGGGATAAATCTCACCTCACCATTAAAAATGAACAATGAAAAAGGTTTCTTTCAACCTTTGAAAGATTATGTTTTCATTGTGGAATAATTTATTTCTTTTCCTTTTCTAATCACGATTTAATTATCCTCACAGATGCTGTTTGAGCTTGGACTCGTCCCAAGTCGTCCTCGTTGAAAAAGCCACATGAGAAAGGTAATGCCTCGTGTGTCTGTGAGAAACTACAACATGTGGGAATCCACTCATCATCTCTCATGTTTATGCAAAATTCTCTCTCTCTCTCTCTCTCTCTCTCTCTCTCTCTCTCCATCTCTTTAATGCTAAGCCTACACATGTGTCGCAGAGAACAAAACTCCAAATTTTACATCCCTATTATACAAAACAGTGTGCACACAGTGATATTAGTGTGTATGGGTGTGTAGCTGCATGTGTGTGGCTTTAAGTTGCCATTTTGGCTACAACATGCCTGAGCTAAAACCAAAAAAATCCTACAAAGAAGTTAGAAATCTGGCTTGGCTCCTGTGTTCAGCTGTGGTGGGTGCTATCACACACACATGCAGCGTTTTGGTGGGAATGCTATCAAAGGGAGAGATGCCTGCAAGGCACAGCAGCCTCAAGCCCAAAATTGATTTACAGAGTGAAAGAGAAAGGGAAGTAGAGGAGTGAGGAGGGTGGAGAGAGGGGGAGGGTGGGGATGTTAGATTGAGGGTGCAGGAAGCAGAGAGACACTAAGAGATACTGAGACAGTAGTAGATTTAGGATAAATGCCAGTATACCCAGCTAAACTGAAAGCTTGTTAAAATAATATGGCCCTTGTTAAATCTTTTTTTTTTCCTTGAGGCTTTTAAGGATTTTAGGATTAACACGTCTTGCTGCTCTATCCCTCTCAATGCCTTATATGTGCTCTTTTTTTCAACCTTGAATTCCATAAACTTCATTTCACAGCTGGACCTTGCTCATTATGGTATTATCTACCCATTTTTATATTGATTCTTGGGAATTTAGTCGAATAAATCTCACTGTGAAAAATTAAATAACTCAGATCTCAAGGTGTGGGTGAATGAAACTTTTATGTTAATAGTAAATCACAGTGAAATTACTATTCAGTATCAAGTCGGGTTTTAGGTGTTATCAAAGCTGTGTTTGATTACCACGCTTTTAAAAAGCAGTAGATGCTTAACCAAAGCCTGGGAACTGGGATGTTTACAAGTCGTTTTTTTTTTCCAGTTTTCAGCTTTCACACAATAACAAACAAGCAACCTGGCTTCTTCCGGCAGTCACGCTTTATTGCTGCTGTCCGATTACTAGTGATGAGATAAACCAGCTCGCTATCACACTCGCAAACCAAGCAGGGGATAGAATTATGCTCAGGGGCTACCATTTATTTTCACACTATAATCATGTACACTAGCTGTGCTGTCATTCCTTTGTTTTGTGCTTTATTTAATGCTGCTAACATATCTAACAATGATTTGCCATAAACCTTCATAGCTACAAAAGGCTAGTCTATTTAACTGAAATATCTGCTATGTTGAGTGACGTCAGACCGGCTAATGGGAGCTTTTCAAAACCTCCCATTTTCCCGGTGGGAAGCTCCCAGTTTGACCACATTCTGTTTTGTTTTTTGTTTTTTTTTTTTTGTTTTTTCCTTCCCATTGAGACCTGGGACCTTTACCACACAGAGTCTCCAGATGCAGGCAAAATATAAAGCTGGCTGAAGGCAGTTTCCTCCTAAATAATAAAATACAGAGGAGAACTTGATTTGTTTTAAGGTTAAAAACAAGATTTTTGTGCTGTTGTAGGAACACAAACACCATTTGAAGGGTGATCCTGTTTTGATCGAAAGGAATTTCAAACATGAGGTTTTAAGTGCCACAACTGTGAAATATTTTAACATTGGATAAAGAAAGTATATTTGAATAATTCAAAGTCAAGGTTGATGAGCCGAAGTGCGATTTTTATCTTGAAATATGCCGCACACACATACATCAAAACAAAAAAAAAAAAAAATCTCGTCAATAGCATGCCATTAAGGGCAATTAAGCATTCAGTATTACCTCCTCTCTGTGTGCAGGGTTAGGAACTCTCTATAAAGGTTCGTTATTGATGAGGTTGGACCTACTGGTCCTGTCCTGTTTTTAATGTCTTCCTACTTTGATTCATGTGAATTTACTCAATAGGGAATCAAAAAGCTCTCCAGAAAGCCTGACAATGAGCCACCCATTACGATTACATGTATTGAGAGAGGACATGTTGAAACCATGCAGGACTGGAGTCCACCAGGACCATCAGGGTACACCTCTGTGTTAAAGATTTCAGTCATCCATGCATAAAACTTTAGTTTTTTTTTTTTTTGAAATATTACTCATTCTGCTGTTTTCTTCCGAGGTATTTGTGTTTATTGAATGAGCACCTTGGGTCATTCCCTGTCCTCAAATGTATCATGGAGAAGCTGCAGTTATAGTTGGATTCAGTCATCTATTATATTTAATTGAAAGTACCGTTACACTAAAAGTGCCCACCCACTACTGTTGATTATATTTGTGATTTCCGGTATTTAAATATACAAAATGATTTAATTATGTCAGTATGTGAACTCCTTGCTCATTTACTTATGAATGCTGGTATTAAGCTGTTGACCATAGTCATTTTCATCAGTATAAACTTGGTGAGAAACGTTCGTACTGTTCCATCTGTGGCATGCTTTGCGATTACAGATCTGAACTGTGTTTCTATGTGTCACAGGAGTGATGTTTGAGTGTGCTGCAGCTTCCATGTGTGACAAATACCCACAACCTGAGTTTCAGGATGAGCGAACACACTTCTTTCTGGAGTCTTTGTACAGTGAAGTGTTGCATGGAGTGACCGAGCTTATAAGACCTGAGTGAAACTGACCGTACACATAGTGGGATATGTACTGTACTGTGCAATAGTGCTTTAGTGTGAGCACACCCCATTTCCCCCTCAACTACCATATTTCATCTTGCAGACCTTGGGAAGAGCAAATCTGTCATGCAGCGGGGCTGTGTTGATTCCCACAAAGGCAAGTACACTTTACAGTTTTTACAAGAATAAATTGAAAAGATGGCCATTGTACCAACATGACGGGTGCATCAGCAGGAAAGAAGAAAAAAAAAAAAAAACCTCATAAAAAACAATCAATATGAAAATACCTGAAAGATTGACAACACTACAAAGGTAAAACAATTGCTAGAAGTTATCGGTTCCACTGCCTGAAGGTAATTTGTATTCATACACCATTCCATTGAGACGGATGAATTCCTATCTTAAGAAATAAAGACAATCAAGAGCAGACCACGCTCCAGGGTGGGATGTTGAAGACCTGACAAGTACAAAAACACAGTGACATTTGACTCTGTTTCCCTTTTTCTGAAGAATTTGACAGGACTGATTGTTGTTCAACCCCCTCAAAGAGAAACCCGATGCAAAGCTGAGTGGCTAAGTTGGTGTGGCTGCACTAGCATATGAAACATGTACGATCAAAACTGACAATCCATATTTCACTCATAAAGACACGAGGCAATATTGGCTCAATTCAATTCACTTTGATGTGTTCTGACTCAGCTACAGGCGCCCACTTCTGAGAGAGAGAGAGGGAGAGAGAGAGAGAGAGAGAGAGAGGGAGAGAGAGAGAGAGAGAAAAACAATCACTTGCATGCAAAGTCAATCTCCGCCTGTCTTTTTGGTTTGTTTCCCTTCAGCCTCATGTTCCAAAGATTCCAGCTCGAGGGAAAAAAAGCAGACAGACAGGATAGATTTACCTGTGCTATCTCACTTTCTCACTCTGAGACACACACACACATGCACACACACATTTCTCAGAACAGTGACAGGCCTTCAACTGTTTTTAGGGTCAAGCTGGCAGAAATAAAGACGAGAGTTCATAGGTCACCAGAGGCTGCTGGCCTCAAGCTACACTGGAATCACGTGAAGAGCAGGACAGGTTTATTTCTCGTGGCTCCCTGAACTAAAAATGACTTTTCAGTGCATTAATAGAGGGAACATCTGACATGTGGTTGCACTGTTAAAACAAAATTAAGAAATAAACGTACTATGAAATTCACTGTTAAAAAAAAAAAAAAACAACCCTGCAGTTAATCGAAAGTTTTCCAGTAAAAGTAGATATTTTTCTTGCCACAGTTTCACAATGTAATATACATTTTAATTAGTTACAGTAGCACTTCATTGCAACTTAAAACATTGAAGAATAACTGAATATTTGCCATGAATATCATGTATTTGCTATTTTAACAATTAATGCAACACCAGTTGCATTAATTCACCATCCTTTGAAATTATAGAAACTTTACAGATTCAAAAACATAAATAAATATATAAATAAACCCTCTAAATGCCAGTTTGATCACATTAGGTCACCTTTAATACATCAGAACATGTTATTTCAAATCAGTTGTGTATATGTTAGAAATATTCCAAAATATTGACATTTATG
>OMNM01045291.1:21135-34894 GCA_900302745.1 Parablennius parvicornis
GAAGGTGAAGGGGGAGGAAAGAAAGAAAGAGCGAGGGCTTGTGGGAAAGTGGAGCTGAGCTGGCTGTGTGTCCAGCCGTTGCTAAACTGACATGCATGAGGGCAGTAAATAAAGATCTGCTTCCCATGACAGGGCAGGTTGGCTCTGCTTCACTGCAGCATCAGGCTGCTCACTGGCCTGTAAAGTCAGCAGAATAAAATTATTATTATTTATTAATTTTTTTTTTGCAGCATAACATTTACATAGATAATTACTTTTTTATCGTTTCTTATATCATCGCTGCAACAAACAAGAGTATGAATAAATAAACAGCATATAAACCAATACAAGCAGGAACAAAAACACAAGCAACTTGAAATTTCTTTCCAGTATATGATTTGCTTTTGTTAATCAGACAGATCGTTAAATTATTGAACAAAATGTTTGTTTTGTTCAATAACACATTAAAACTCAAGAAAACAAAGTTCACTTCATGGAAATATTCCTCCTGTTTTGCAATAATTTGACTAAATTACTTGCCAAGACATAAATGAGAGGAGAACAGTATTAGAATTTTTCACATGATTTTCAACTACTCTGCAACTTTGGAGCTGCCACATCTAAACACATTTTCTGAAGCGCTGTGATCACAGTGACTTCTTTAAAAGAAGCCTGGTTTCCAGTCTTTAATGTCTTTTAATCTCTTCTTTAACAATCAGTAATAAAGATGGCAGTTTGGATCGCAAAGAGTCTGTATTTCTCTGAGTGAGTCATCGTAGAATAAAATCAGTTTCCCATTGATAAGCAGGTCTGAGTCCACATGTTGTAAGGTTAGACCCGAGACCTTTGTTTACATGATTTTCAAGTAAAACCAAAAAACTTTTGTTTTGCGTTTTTTTGGTGTCCATTTTTATAGTCACTGAAAAAAAACGTTTTGAAAATGGCTCCCAAGGTAGGCCTTTTCAAAAATGGGGAGAAACACAACTTTGCTGAAATGCTGCTACTGCACGTGTACACTCCGGCCGTAGTAAATAGTTCTTCCACGCACACGCGTGGGAAGTGGATGGACAATAACAGTGATGGTGGCCTCTTGAGCGTCATGACTCCCCGCCCATATTCTTCCGGGACTTGGTAGTTTTATAGTTGAGAGTCACCTGCAATATCCATCCAACTTTGTCATCTGTCCATACGAATGTATGTGTATTGCTATCGTTAATTTGTATAGCGTATTGTTTTCTGTGTGTATGTTTGGGTGGTTTCATTACAAAACCCACCAAGAGCACCGAGTAGTGGCCTGGAATGAAATCATATATATATATTTTTTCTTTTAGAATTTATGTTGTGGCCATGTGAACAGACAACATTTTCAAAACGCTGCTATATAAACGCTAAACTTTTCTGAAACGAAAATGCAGAAACATTGTTGTCACTGGACAAAACGCATCCAATCAATGGAATTTGAAATCTAAGTGAAGCAGAAATGTTTTCTTCTCACACATTAAGAGTGAAACTCATGGGATCAACCACAAACTCATTAAACGTGTTTTGTCTCCCACCAAGAAGCAACTAATGTGTATTTTTTTAAAGTAAAACATGTGACCATACTGAAAGGCAATGCTTGAGACTGATGCAAGTTAGAGGCTTTCACAAATCACTCCAACTGGTGCGTGTGTAACAACTATTATGGGCTTGCATTTAATTCTGTCTGCATTACATCATGACATTTATTGCATTATGTGTCATTATGATATGAACTCCCAAAGCTTTGTTTGATAATATTTATTTCATCATTATTTATTGCTCCTTTGTTTGAAGTGCTGCGTACGTGGTTTTATGCTAGGGTTGCAATTAGATTAAGGTTAAGCACTTAGCTGTGGTTGGAGAAAGGGGCTACTGGATTGAGCCGAACTGCATTATGTCTACGTGATATATAGAGACACATGTTTGTGCCTGTGAAAAAAAAACTTTGTAGTCATGGGACCCTCCATGCCTTGTGGGGGCCGTTGCAGGACCGCACAACATTTAGATTTGATTTTATAATGTTTTAGGCTACAGTTACAATTAAATTACAGTAGCGTGGGGCAGTTAGTTGTGGCCTGTGTAAGGAGCTAATGAAGGCATCATGTCAATGTAAAAGATCCACAAGTGCATGTGTGTGTATGTTTGTGTGTGTGTTTGATCACATGACTCACTGTTGAATACGCAGCCAATCAGAATTGCTCCTTTAGGTTCATCGCTAAGTTTATCGGGTCAAACCACAACTGAGAAGCAGAGGGATGAGATGAGGCAGCAGAGGGAGGAAAACTAGAGTTCATACAGGTAAAATGAATATCACTCTCCTCAGCTCTCTACAAGGTTTCATCTTTCTTCATGTGTCTCTTAGTCTCAATCCGTTTTAGTCATTCAACTATTTGAACCTGGCCCTGTTTTACATCAGTCATGTTTTTGTTTGTTTTCCTCGTCACATGAACATTTATTTGTCAGATTAGTATTCAAATGAAGGAAAGAACAAAAAGAGAAATCCTCTTAGCTTATCTTCTCTGTTTGTGAATTCAGGTCTCAGGTAAAATGTGTCGGGAATCGGATGGCAGTTGTTGGGAATGGAAATGTGCTGTTTACTGACACTACTAAATGTGTTAAGTCACAATCATCCTGTCCAACACATGTCTCCTGGTTTTGTGTCTGCCTTTGTTATGCTCTTATTACTTTCTTGACTCCTTTTCACCTCATTCGGATGCAAAGTCTTTTCCTCCCTCTTCTAATTTTCCCTCTCTATTCTTGTATCTTTGTTGTTTAGTTTTTTTTTTTAGTTTTTTTTTTTTTTTTACAGCTGTCTCCTCTTTCTGATCCCTGCCCCCTCTGTCTTCCAGTTTTCCATGTTTGCTGTTATTTTAGTCAGCCGGCAGCATATACCTGTATGCGCCTGTCACCAGACTGTCAGCATCTGAGATGTCAGGGAGGCACTAAAAAAGATCCCAGTAACGAATGAAGGGTGAGTAATTTCATACATTTTTAAAGGTTTTGCAGGAAATAAATGTACAAAGAAGTAATTCTGTGTTTTAAATAGCATGTACAAAATGAAATCAAAATACAGAGTGTACGGGGTGGAAAACTGAGAGCCAGGAGAGCAGCTCTAGATGAATCAGGGAGATACTGCATAGGAAAGAAAAGGAATCACAGAGATCAAGAGTAAAATATCAAGAGAGTAGAAAACACTGAGAAACACAGACAGGGGAAATAATAATAGGCTGAGGCAGCGCAGAGATAAGAATGAAATGTGAAATGGAGGCTTGATTGGGATGAAAATGAGATGACACAAATGAGACAGAGAGAAGGAGAATTGATATGCCATTCCCTGACAACACAAAGAATGCTGCACAAACACACACACACACACACACACATATCCCTTCATAAACAATTTAGCAATATTTCACATATAACACACTCTTAAGTTATTCCACACCATATGCTTGTCCCATTTACTTATGGCTTCACATGCAAGCCGTGCTGTGGCTATAATTTAAGAATAATTTGTTCCTGCTGTTTCATATGCCTGTGTCTTATTGCTACCCATATGGCCAAGCTGTGTGGCATTCAGTTTACATACAGTGTGCCTCTATTTTCAACATCTCCATCAGATAACATTCAGCACAATCACATTCGATATTGGACTGGCTATTCTTTCTCTCATAGCACAATGTTTTTCTGATTACCATCAGAGGCAATATGGGCTGCTGCAATTCACTTGCAAATGTTGCATGTATAAGGCGGCATTATGCTTTTATTGGCGACTGAAAACATTTCTAATATAAGGGCCCCGACACAGAGAGAGGAATGAGAAGGCACTGTGCTGGGTGCAGCCTTCAATAATACAATTTTGTGTTCTGCAGCAATAGAAGGCTCCCTCCTGTGCCACATATATACCGCTCTGGCCTGTCAAACAAGCTTTTATTATGAGGGACAGAGAGGGAGAGAGCATCTGAGAAAGCAGGAACAATTACTGTATTATTTGGGGTTTGGTTATTTCCTGACACCCTGTGTGTGTTTATGGAAACATGCAAGCATGCGGGTGGTCAGGGTTTGCCCTGTCTTTTGCCACATATTCTTTGAGGTTCCCTTAGATGACAAACAGAAAAACGTGGACGATTTCCTAAGGCTGTGAGACACCGGTGACATCTGGAATATTAGACCCGCCACATTGACAGAATTTATCTTCCATACTGGTGCGCATTTGCCATGAATTCTACCCCAGGGCATGTGTTTTTGTTATTTGCTAAGGTTAAAATCCGATGCTGATGTAAATACGTAGAGTACACAGTGGAAGGAAACAGTGATGTGCTGATCAAAACCAATTTATTTGTCTCGTGCGCTGTGAAATCTGAGCCACTGATGGTGCTGATGATGATGACGATGATGATAATCCCTGCATTGCACGGTTCATTAGTCACTCCGGAGGTAATGTGGTATTTAAATTCGCACTGCACCTTTGTTTCAGAGCTGGTTTCCACTCGGTTCACCATACGACACAAACCTCTGAGCACACTGTGCTGCAAGTGCTAACGTGGCGCCAGCCCTCCACATTTCAGTGCACATGGTTCATCTGTTTGTTAATTTGGTGGTAATCCCAAACTATGCGTGCGCCAACACCTGTTTGGCTAACAGATATATGATCCTCATTCCGTGAAGAAGGCTATTAACATTTATGGGGCTACAAAAAAAAAAAGTCCTGACCTATTCTTTTATTTGTACTTGACTACAGCTAATGGATTATAAAGATCCAATGAACCAAAGCCCAGAATCTTTATAACACAACAGCTGTTTTTTTTAAGAATATTCTCTCCAGTTTCGAATTGAACTTCAAATCAAGTTAAAGGAGGGGGATTTCAACCAGAAGGCCGTTGTGGATAAGTCAGGTTTAGCTATGTTCAGCTAATCAGGTCAGGACGTGTATCAAGAAGTAAGCTTCGCTGACTTCTCGATCCTAAATTAAGTGACGTTCCACATGCCAGAAGTTCCACATTTCACTGCTGTTGTGGAGCTATCTCTGTAAACCTGCTGCTCGGATCAGCCCGCAAGTTTTTAAACAACTGTTGGGCTTCATCACATCCACAGTTTGGTGCTGGGAACACTGTCAATGCCTTGTTATTGATTACTTTGCAACCAGTGACTGGAGCTTATAATGCTGGATGATTCAACACTTTAAAAATTACGGTGAAAAGAATTTAGTATGCGGCCATGCCATGAATGCCACAGACATCTGTGACCTTAAAAAAAAAAGTGTTAATAGCTGTTATGCTGTTGTAAATAGATTTAGCTCCTTAAAACTCCTTCAGTATATCACTGTGTTGACCAGGTATTAACAAGCACAGCCAGTACTTTGACGGCCGCGTTAAATCCCATCAACAGTAAAGTTGTTGACACAGAGGCATTGGAGAAAAGCCAGCAATAGAAAGGGAATGCTTGTGAATAAGAGTTGTGATATGAAGCCGCAGATATGTGTATGTTCCTGTTTTGCACCTGTGTTTGATAAAATGGTAAAGCCAAAATTTATTTTACTACAGCATGTCACTCGCAGTTCTTATTCTGTTAAACTTCAGGGAGACAAATTAGAAAGAAGTACACTTGATCATTTATATCTAAATGTTTAAGTATCCTCATTCAAAGGTGTTTAATCATGTCAGAAATTATATATATCATACTTATAATGTGTCTGCATTTACAGTCTTATGAATAACTTTACTTCAAGAAACCCCTCGTCTGATGTAATCATTGTATTTCTTAGTCACTGTTTCCAAAAAGATTACAGGCATTATTTGATACGGGGATCATTGTCCACTGCAAACAGCAACTAAATTCAAAATAAATTGGATTGAAAATCACTGCGGGATGTTCAATTCTGATAAATAACTTGTGTGAATGTGATCCCATGCTATCAGAGCTCCTCTACCATGGATTTAAGTTCAGGAAACAGACGTGGATCAGCAAGAGTCGGAAACTTCAACATGCTTTCTAATTGAAAATGTTTATTATATGTGATGAAAGCACAAAACTAAAAAGACTGTGCGGATATGTCATCAAGATAAATATTTTGCTTTGTTCATGCATCCTCCTCACCAGAGAAGCTGTGTTCAAAATGTCTAACTTGTAATTTGTACACAGATGTATCAATTTTCCAAACCAATCAAGAATTTCTTCTGTTTTGAGCAAATACCATACCTCGCCAGAATGCATAATTCATTCTATAAATCAGCAAAAGTTACATAACATAGAATTTTAATTCCCTCTTCCAACTTGTTTATAAACTATCTCTTATTTCCCTTGAATAAGTAAAACTTGAAGCACATTTTCTCATGTGAATTTGAGAAAAACTTCTCCAAACATCTCAGAGTAGCAATCGGTAACACTTGACTATTCAGTAATTATCCTGGATGGAATAACTGTCAAGTGAATAATCACCCAAAAAAAAACCTCACTGTCATTTATGTAAGAAAACAGAAAGTAGGTTGTTGAGGTCCATACAGATTTAGACAGTGACACGCTGTTTGATGTTTTGGCTCCCTACCGTTATTACTTTACTGAATATGAAATGACGTAGTAATTATGAGGTAAATGACTGACGTCTTTAATTAAAGGTTACCGTCAGCCATATGGAGTGAACAATTAAATAACTACTGTCGTTTCACATCCGAGGTAATTAGAACATCAAGCAATGTGTCACTGTCCAAATACTTAGAATACAAAGAATAACAAAAAAAACAAAAAAAAAACCCCACAAGAAAACGAGCTTTAAGTGGCTTCTTTTTCTCAGTGAAATTTAGAAAGCGATTGATAGTCTGAGCTTCTGTGACATTGTGACACTGGCTTTAGTAAGAAGACTGAGTCTGGTGATTACAGTCAATAAACCTTGATTCATAACTTCTGAATCTGGAATTTACAAAGACAGGATTTAAAAGGTTGTAATAACAGAAAACATTTACACCTGTAGAACACTTTGTAATAGAATGAAAACTTCATGGGTTGGTTTGTTTGTTAGTTTGTTGTGTGTTCTATAATCCTTTTGCGAATGGTGTAGGCTTCTGAAAATCAATCAATCAATCAATCAATCAATCAATCAATCAATCAATCAATCAATCAATAAATAGGTGGTGTTGCTGATAATTTAGGTCTTACTGTGGTAAAAATGTCTGCTTTTATGAAAGGAACAAAATAAATGAATGAACAGTCTAGACAAAAGTACAGATTCTTGTGTAAAAACCCTCTGATTCACGTTCTTTGCGTAAGTTTCATGTAATAAAAAAAGTTGAGTTTTTGGAATATTCAGAACTCATATCTGTCTATTGCAGTCATCACAAGGCAACCACAGAGAGACTGAGAAACTGAAATGTTTGAAAAAAATATTATATTTTCAACAAAGTATGTTTCTTATGTAATGAAAATTTACTCAAAAGACAGTGGCAACACTGGCAACTAGAACTAAAAATGAAGAACAAATGCGTGGTACTGCTCTAATGGGTGATGTGACAACCTACTTCTATTTCTTTGAAAACAGTAGATATTTTACCGTTTTATATTAATCTCTTCACGAGAATCTGCATGTTCATTCAGTACACTGAACTTGGAAACTGTATTTTGTACTGTAACAGTCACTGTAACCAATTTTAAAATGCTGTTAAAGCTCAAAAGTTTCATGAATATTGAGAGCTACAGGATTTCAGTGAAAGATAATGATATCTTACAAGTGTATTGTAGACCAAAGTTATAAATAATTTACTAAATAAACCTGCAGAAATACAGATTCTAAAGCGGGGGAGTATTTTAGTTAGTATTTTGATACAGCATCATGGGCTGTATTTACTTTTCCATCTTCATTAACACTACAAACCGATATACTGTACCAAGTCATTTACCAGACACAGAGCTTACAATACTGTAGGCTCCAATTTTGGCTCCAAGTGTCTCCCCTGCTCTTTCCGAGAGCTATCCTGTCATAACTCGCCTTTCCCTGATATATTTATAACCAGCTTTCCAGCAGACTGAAAGCACACGTGGAAGGAGGCCCAAGCAGAGCTGGAGGCAGGCCAGAAGGGAGTCAGATCTGTGAGCACCAAGCTCTTTAAAATAAGGAAGTCCTATGAGATGCTGCAGGTCAATTAGTGGCTCTACAGAGAGAGGAGACGAAGATCGTGCAGAGTAAAGAGCATTAGGTGTGTTCTGCATGAGCTTGGATGGATAAATGCGACATGCTTCAGTTCAGTTCTTACGTCATTCGTCACAGAAACAGAAACATCCGACAAACTCTGGTCACAGTTGTTAAGTAGCGCCACATCAAACATTGTTCACCAACCAGTAATTTCTTAGCAAGTCTTTAACTCTATCACTATTAAATGTGTAATCTTCCTTTGTTTTGATATCTTTTGCTGTATTGATCCTTTCAAAGTAACTCACAATCATTATCCGTAGAGGCTAAAGAAGGTAAGGTATTTATTTATTTATTTTTAAATGGAAGGGGAACAAAGTATGATATTTGTCAGAAAAAGCCATCAGGAAAAAGAAAAAAAGTCAATTAAAGCTTGTTACTTCTCACTTCTGCGGATTACCGGAAAAGGCTTTTCATCAAAATGAATGAGTCCAACATGTTAGAATAATAATAACCCCTGGTAATGGATCCCCTGCGCAATAACTCAAAATAACTATTCAATTTGACAAATATAATTTTTAAAAAAATTAGTGAATCCTAACATTTGACCTCCATGCATGGTATCTCGTCCCAAATGCATTTAATTTGATTGATTTATTGAATTAGTCTGCGGTATTTAAAGTTCACTGACAGTAATACCTGTAGGCATGTAGAGTCGTAGCATCTGTGCACAGTTTCAGTCGAATATGAAGGTCAAGAGTGCGACCGACTGGAAGTTGGCAAAAACAGGAGGAGAAGATGGAACAAATCAGGAAGAATAGCCAAGGGGTGATCAGCTCCATGCAGAGCATTTTCAACTGAGCAGCGAGGAGCAGAGACGGTGCTGAGAGGATCAAGAGGAGCACAAAGGGAGACATGAATGAGATGAAGATTCAATGGAGCCAAGCCGACCGCCGGGCCTGCTGAGGCCCGGAAACAGACGGGCTGCGTCCAGACAAGTTCAAAGCAGGTTATGAGGCATTGATTTAGTACTACTACTACTAATGCAGTATAAAATATGATGCAGATCTCTGCTCTCGCCAAATGTGTCATGTTCGTTTTTGTAAAGAATTCGTGTTCAATGCTTCATGGCAAACAACTGAGCCGATTTACCCATTGATTGAGGGGGAGGAAAAAGCTGCTGATGTAAATTGATTTATGTTGATTTGTAACTGGACAGTGAGTCAATTCTTTGATAAGACATTCAGAAATGTGTGATACTGTTTTTACCCAAATTTTTGAGCATTCAGCTAAAAAAAATAAGTGTATTGTTGTTTAAAAAGGCCAAGTCAAGTTCAGTACAAAGATTATAGTTCTGTTTTAAAATTGGCTGGTGTGGTTAGGCTAGATTTTCCCTCATCAAAAGGGGCACAAACTTGACATTGTGCACATTCTGGAAATTAATTTACTCACAGGAGGTACTGATGATTGTGT
Source organism: Parablennius parvicornis (assembly GCA_900302745.1). Lineage (NCBI taxonomy): Eukaryota > Metazoa > Chordata > Actinopteri > Blenniiformes > Blenniidae > Parablennius > Parablennius parvicornis. Next base: position 30,728 of record OMNM01045291.1, read on the forward strand.
CTGAGGGGGATGTAAAATAGCATAAATTACATTTTTCGCATGTTTACTTCCATTACCAAGTTATATCAGATGTGTATATCCCGAGGTGACTGCGCATTTGAAGCTCTCGCACCAAAGCTGTGGAACGATCTTCCTCTTCAGCTGAGATCTGTAGACTCCTGTGGTGCTTTCATGAAGCAGTTAAAAACAGCAGTTTTTTATTCAGGCAGGCCTTTGACCTATAGCTGCTCAATTTAACCTTTTGTATAATTATGTGTTTTTCTTGCTTTTATATTTTTTAATGTTTTATTTTTTGTGCTGTAAAGCACCTTGTGATTCATGTCTGGGAAAGGTGCAACACAAATAAAATTCTATTCTATGCTTTATATCAGGTAAAATACTAATAGGAGTTAATGTACAAGTTTCAATGTGATTTTTGATTGCATTTGTTTCATATGTTTTGAAAAGAAGGTGTGAATAAGCTCAGCTTTAATCAGAGACTCCTGTGTAACCACCAATAATGTCCGAACTGTGAATATACAAAGCCAATAATGTAATAAAACAGTAAACAATTTCTTTATAACTGTGCCTGAGAGTGTTGCAGAGTATGTATCCTCAATGACTATGATGTTTATCTCACTAACAATACATATTTTGGTAAATAAAGTGCAAAAAACTAGCAGAAAACAAGAAATGCAGATTTTTTTATATCTAATATTACATCATTAGATACAGTTATTACATTCTGAAAGTTAACGCCCCTTCAAGCATGTAAGAACATAGTTATCCCGTTATTGACTTTACTGTATTAAAAAAAAAAAAAAACATTTTGGTAGGTATCAGGTTATTGGTTGTTACACTCCTGTGACATGAATTTTCTCAGCTAATGACTTTTACATGCGGACTTTTTTATAAGATATTTGCCATCTTGCATTTAACAGTCTGTTTTTGTTGTTGTTGTTGCTGTACTTTCAATACAGACTTGACTTTGTAAGACTTTCTGCCAAATGTATATCTGTTTACTCTAAATCCCTGATATCCTTGGTAACTTCGTCCAACAACATATCCAGCTCTGTGGCGTCACATTCGATTTTGTGCGTGTGTCTCAATTCTGTGAGCACTCAATCGGTGTATTGTATGAGTGAGTGAGCGAGCAGTCTCCCGCTCAGAGCCACTGCAACCTGTTTATCATGCATTTCTGAAACTTTTTGCGCCCACAAGGAGCTTTTCACATTAAAAGTAAACATTTCAGATTTAGAATGACCCGATTTGCATTAGTAGCTGCTCGCTATATTATATCTTGAACTTCAGCCACCAAACAAGGAATGCTCACGTTAGAATAACCTGCAGATTATTACTGTAAGTAAAGCAGGTCAGGACAACATCCAAGAGCTAGCTTGCTTTGTTTTCCTTGAAACGTCCTGCACTGTGAATTTTTTTCTCCACAATGTCATTGTCAAGTTCTGCTGCAACACTTTAAAACCTTTGAAAATAACTGTGGCACAATCACAATTGAATGCTCCTCCATAACAAAAGAATTCTCTGTATAATGAAAATGACACAACAATATGTCCTCTCTCATCCACTCATTACTACAGTTTTTTTTTTTTTTTATGTTATATGACAACTGATGTTGTATTCAATCTTTAAACGCTGATTTTGTACAAAACAATGAAATCAGTAAATATGCTAGGAGCATTATTGTGCATTAGATTTTTTTTATATATATTGTGTCCACTGAATAGTCCATGTGAGTCACTGCTTAGCAGTTTTTACAATAATTTCTAAACAATGCACTACAGTTTAACCTCTCACTTGCTGAACTAAAACATTTAAATAATATTTCAATTGGCATTGAAACAAAGCTGATTCTATCTTATTCCATATCTATTGTTACTTTCTATTCACTGCAATCATCAGGAAATAGAGAAAAGATTTTGCACTCGACTTCCTGTCACAATGTGAGACCTATTGGGCAAGTTTTTAAAATCTATTCCAGTAACTTATGGAAAATAAAGAGGGGGGGGGGCAGGATTTTTAAGCAGTGGCATCATATTCCAAAGGCAAATTGCTTTTAGAATCTCTACTCCTATAGCCAAACCCCCAAAAAGTTTTCCACAGTGGCAGGAGAAGGCCACAACAGACATCTGCAACAACAGAGAGGTTATGATGAAAATTGCCTTCAGGCTGCACCACAGGATGGCAGAACAGTGGAGGCGCCTATTTCCTATGTACATCAGTGACAGGTGCACACAGAGGCTCTCACACATGTACAGTACACAAAAATATTGACACTGATTTGTACACGCAAACACACGCCGGCACACACACACGTCTCAATAGGTGGTCTGACAGAAGTGGTTCATTGTGCATGAATACTCCCAAAATTTCACGGTGTTGCATCAGCCAACCGACTGTGTTTGTGCTAAATTAGTTTGCCCTTGTTTTCTAGAACAAATGAAACGGCAGAGTATGCAGTGTAAATGACGCCGGAATGGCACACTTAGAGCGGATGCACGCTCACTGGCCAATTCAATAGGTCCACCTGCTCGGTTTAATGCGATCCGGTGCAACAGTCGCTCTCATTAAACGCTGCCTGATTGATACATGGATGGAAGAATAGTAGACGCTATGGATAAGCTTCACCAAATGTTCTTTGAACAACCATAACAAACATTCATAAATATGTGTTCTGCCATATTGAAAGGTGCGGCTAAATCGGACACCAACATGCAAAGACGTGATGATGCAAAGATGTAATTATGCAAATGCGCTAATGGTGCTTTTGAGGTCTGTTATTGTCTCACTCTCGCTTGGTTTGTTTGAGCAATTAAATATTCAATTAAACCATTACTTATTCATTGATTTGTTCATATATTTACCCAATTCATCAGTCACTCATTGACTCATGTAATGTGAAACAAGGACTTCGGTATCCTCATAAATTATTTTTTTCTTTTTTTTTTTTTTTTTTTTTAATCCTTACCTGTTTTGCCATTTTGTGATTATTATTATGGGATATTATTATTCTACGCCATGGGTGCCTTTGAATGCGAAATGACAAATGTGTGTGAAACAGTTCAAGGACACAATGACAGAGGATAGAGCAGTGTGGGGTGGAACAACAGAATTCTACAAGGGGGTGAACAGGCACCTGAAAATACACTCAATACCCAACCCAAAAAAGGAAAGGGGGGCAGTTACGGAGAGAAAATGACTAAATGACACTAGACACTAGAGATATGGGGGCCTAAAGGACAGAAAGTTGTCCAACGAGAGAATGGCAGTGAGAGTGCAGATGACGTAGGTAGGAACGAGGGGGCAAAAAATGACACTGTGTTGAAAACCAGAAGTTCCTGAGAAGCAGTGTGACAGAGTTTAAAACTACACTTCCCCCTGTAAAACCAACTTTTAAAAAACCTTTAATGCTCACTATAGAATTTTAATCTCAAAAAGTATTGTTAGTCTGCAACATTGGTTACATTTATCTATTTGCTATCAAGTTCATTCTAGGTTTCATTGAACAAAAGGATTAAAATGTTTTATTATTTCTTTGCAAAAATTAAAAGGATAACCGAAGTTCTATTGCAGCTCTGCAGGAGGACACATTAAGAGGGATGTACCAATACTGCTTTTTTAAAGGACGAGTACAAGCACTAACTTTTTGCTATTTGCCAATCCCAGGTACCTATTAAATGCTGTTAAGCTCTAATTCATACTCCATATGCAAACGATTTTCAAAGGCTATAAGATGCTTTGAACCTCCTCTGCCCAGCCTCTCCCTCGACGTTACTCATACGTCTACAGTCAGCAGAGGGCAATACCCCATGCACAGAGGGCGCTGCCCCATGCACAGCATACTGTAGACAGAGGGACCGAGCTTTGACTTGTGTTGCCACACACTCCAGCTCGCTGTTAATGAATGTATCAGTCATACTTTAATCACGTTTAGCGTGTAGCATGTAGCCTCAAAACTCTTTAGCATGTAGCATTGCTCAAAGTAAAACCCTCATGAATCCAGTGTGCAGTTAAACTAATGAGCGACATCCAGCCCTGCTGGTCCAAATGTCACTAGTGATTAATAAGTTGCTGGTGTTGTAGGAACTAGCTCTCACCTCCTTTTGATATTTTAGAGGAATATCATTTATTTCCTGCCTTGCTTCTGTCATTGTCATGAATATTAATGAA
>OMNM01045311.1:0-10068 GCA_900302745.1 Parablennius parvicornis
TTTCAGATGTGACAGATGGCAACATCTCTAAACCGAAGCTAAAGTCCTCTATTAGAGACAGTAAATGCTCTTCAATTTCCCATATCCGTGTTTCTTCAGCCCGTCGCTCTCCTCCATTCAAGTGTTTAACAGTCAATTCACATTTCTCACATCGGTAAACTAACTGAAAACTTGCTCCGTTTTCTCCGCTGTACAATACATTGTGTCTCGGAAAGCTACTATATAACAATCTGGAATTTATAAAGATTTCAAAGCTTTGGGCTCTGACTCCTCCCCCCCTCCGTCAATCTGCAAACTGAATCGTCACAAGGGGGAACAGCACAAGGCAACAAAGAGGAGGCGGTGGACGATACCTCGTCTGCGCTTTTCCTGTAAATATCCACGCTCTTCTCTCATGTTAGTCACTGTAGCAGCAGCAGCAACACAAGCAGCTGTAATACTAGTGATTAAAGCAAACCCAAAAAAGGATAATCATAAGAAATGTACAAAACAATTTACAAAAAAAAAAAAAAAAGCAAATAATCGGTAACAATTCCAAAACTACGTAGGAAATTTTTTTTAATTTACATATAAATTACCAGCGGGCGGTCCAGAGGCGTTCTGACACGCAGCTGGAACGACGCGTATAGACGCATTAAAGCCGTAAAAAAAAAAACCACATTGATTGTGGAGGAGCAGTCCTGTGGGACGGCCTGGTGATATGCTGTCCTGCTGGCGTGGTTTAAAAACACATTCTGACTGACAGGAGGAGAAAAAAAAAAAAAAAAAGTCATGTAGTCATCAAGGGCATGTTCAACACTGGGTGACACGGCGCCTCCTGCAGGCGAGTCTGAAACAAGACACAAACCATTCAAGGTAAATAAAAGTCCTCATCTTATTCATAGTTCCAACAGTTGCAGAGCCTTGGAATAACACACACATTTACAAAATGTCATTTCCTTTTAGTTTTTACTAGATATTCTCATATTTCTTGAGAATGTTGCAGCTCTGCCTCAAACCCTCTTAAATGCAGTTGCCTTGTGCTGTTCCCCCTTGTAAAATAGAGCGGGTAGGAAACGAGAAATTAGTTTTCAACTTCTCAGGCTGGTTTTCATCCATCAGCTTCTGGATTCTCAACGTATGACAAAAAAATGTTGACTGCAGGAAGCCTATACATCAATAATGTTGGAAAACAGTTGCAAGTGCCAAAGGTTTTTCATTATTTTGGGAAAATGTTGAGGGGATATAGTGTTTCGCCAAAAGTACCAAGTTAGTGAGATTCGGAGTTAAATTTCTCTCTAATATATCTCCCAGTGAGCCGAATGATGTTATAGCTTTACCGATGTGAAACGTAAGAAATTATAAATTCTGCTTGACACGTTTTCTCCGTCAGACGGGATCCTGAGCTCCTGATTACCTCTTTGTGCTCAGAAGAGGATGGGCTTCCCAGCAGTTTTCTCCTGCACGTAGGATGTGAAGCGTTTTAGGAACTTGGGGTACTCTCTCCTGGCCACGGCTCTGAGGACCGAGGCTGGAGCCCAGCCACCTGGGTTTACTGCGACCACACACAAAAAAAATAAACATCGTTAGGAATCTGTTGTCAGCAATGAGTGAGAAAACAACTCGTGTAAAACCAGTGTTTCTCGGCCACGGCTGCTTGGAGACGAGACAGTCCACAAACCAAAGTCTGGAGGAAAGTGCCGGTTCCTCATTTGTATTGTAAATGTAGAGAGTCCATTCACCGGGAGCTGAAAGAAGCTCCTTCTCCTGCACTGAATCTGCTCTGCATGCGTCACATGTCCCCCTGACTGGCACAACTATTTGAATCAGGTGTCATGAAGCTACAGAAACACGTCCAACCCAACAAATCCACAAGCCGACCGCCTCCCACACCATCCTGTTCCCCTGGTGATCTGACCCAGGAAAATATTTTTAAAATTGTTTTCTACTCTATCGTCACTGCTGTAAAAAAAAAAAAAACAAGTTCATCTTTAGAACCTGTGTTGCCTGTGTTCATATTGATGTCTTTTTCATTTAGTTTTTTTTTTTATGAATCAGTTTAACCTTGTTTTGTTTTCTTTCAATATTTTATCGTGTATAGAATTTCACTGATGTATTATTTGTTAGGTCAAAATGGAATAAAACATGTTAGGAGTTGGGAAGCTGCTGTAAACTGTGGTGATGCAGCAAAAAAACAACGGTAGGGTGCCCTCTACAGCGACCGGACATTATCACCCTTTTCAAGGTTTGTTTGTTTTTTTCTTCCCGTGACCAGCAGCACAACAAAGTGGTTGGTGGTTCCCTTGCAGAGCCACTTCACGTTACAATCCGTTTGTCCTGAGGAAGTGAATGGGACGGAGAACGGCTCGAGTCTGGACTCAAATTACAAACACACCCCAACACAAGCAGTGAAAGGCAGTTTTCTGACTTTACTTTTGACATCTTTGGAGACCAGCAGATATTATAATCAACTTATGTCACGGCAGGCTGACCCGACCTCATCTGGAGTCAAATAAACTTTGGATCCCGATTTCGTTACAGCAGACAGGATTTCACATCCACACTCCTCATACCTCTAACTCCCATCCTGATACTGAGAACATTAAAAATAAATTCCATAAACTAGAAAAAGTGAGACATATAGTATTCATTACTGTATGAAAAGACACACTAGCATGCCACGTGCCAGATATTACAAGTTTTCTGAAAGAGAAGTGGGGTAATAGACTACAGAAACTGAGCTTTAGTTTGTTTTTATTTACTCTTGATTAACTCAAGAGGCTTTCGTGTTTGTGTGTGTTTTGGCCTTCATAGCAGGATGAATCTTCTCACAGAAGAAATATTGATGACGATACGCAAGACGTAGTTCTGCTGTCTGCCTCGGGCATAAATCTCCAGCTGAAAACATTTGGTGCAGGAAAAGTACTTACCGTTGGCAACATAGGTGATCTTACAGAGAATATTGTCTCTGCTTATCTCTTTATCTCCCTCTGGTGGGCTGACCAGCGTTTGGCAGATCATGGCAACATTGATTTTGGCACGAACGCACCGCATTGTGGGCTGAAGGGACAATACAGCAAATGTGAGTGATTTGAAAATATCTGTCGTTAGAATTGACCGAGAGACGCAGGCTGATTAGTTTGAAATGGGCATTTCTTTGAAATAAGCTTATATTTGATGTTTTTAAACTGTAATGATTTGGATGCTGCTCAACTTATGACATACTCAAGATGAAGTGGCTCAACCTCACTGAAATGGTTTGTGTTCAAAAAAATATTGCGTTTAGCTTTATATTTCTAAGAAAATCAGATTTATCCATGAGGTAAAAAGCAAATCAGATAGGGTGAACACGATAGTCACGAATCCCTCTTTTTGAGGGTGAAGTTGTGGAATTTCTCGTCGTGGTATCAACATTTACAGTTGATTTAGATCAATGGCAGTGAATTTAAAAACATTGCTATAATCCAGGTTACCAAAAGTTTTACCCAAAAAGTAAAATTGTAACTTTCTTGTTGCCAGAACGTGATTATGCGTTTGTGTTCGTCTCACCTGAGCTTTGTCGTGGTCCACTGAGAAGTTGCACACCAGCCACGTGTCGGGGTCGTTCTCGTTGGTGGCCAGAATCTTCCTGATGGCCGACAGGTAGAGAACGTCTCTCTGAGACGCCGGCCACACTCTCTGCAACACAACCGGACACATTCAGCCCACAATCGACCCCCAAATCGGTGACCTGCGGTTTCTCGCGACATCTTGCACCGTCACAGACAATTTACCTTGTGTGTTTGGTAAACAATAATGGCATTATCAGAGAGGCTTTCCACAACGTTGAAATTTTCAATAGTGGCTGAGGGAGGGAAGGAGAGTTCGTGAGCTTGTTGCAATCAGACAGAGTAGGTCAAGCAGAGCTCGTATGTAACGCCAAGGACTCACTCTCCCAGTCCATCCTGACACTTGTGTCCCAGAAGTAGTGGCAGACCTCGTGTCCCGTCACCCCCTTGACGGCGTGCGTGGCTTTGAGAGGATCTAGAACGATGCCGTTCTCCTCCACTTCTCTCCTGTACACCTGAGACACAAAAATTTTTTTTAGACTACAGACATTTTAACAGCCTCGATGAACTCCGATAGTGTACTCAGCTAAACTTGAATGACCACGTTATTCATTACTGCGGCTCGGATAACTGCCACTTCTATCAGGTTATGATTTACCAAGCTGCTGCTGTCACAGTGACTTCTAAACAGTGACGGATATTTTAATATTCACAGCTAGGAACCGAAGGAAATGATTCATCGGTTGCTTCTCTCCTCTGCTCTCACCTTCATCTCTCCTTCTTCTATTACCAGCTGCCAGTTGGCATCTCCACCCACATCCTGAAGCGAGTATGTCATATGATTTTGCACCATCTCCTCCACCTAAGAGACGGGACGGATAACGATTGAATTCATGTCAGACTCTGGTGTTTTACTGCCTGTTTGAGGACATGCATCCAAACAAGGCTTGATCTAGGGGCAAAAGGTGAAATCGTGCATTTCGGGATGCTGTACTTAAAGATTAATAATTAACAGTCTAGGTGCTGGCATTTCATCACGGAAGATGTGATAAACGAGAAGAAAAAAATGAAGTCTTTCCCCTTTAGCAAATACATTAGCCTCTGAGCAGTAACGGGGAAAAAAAAAAAATATATATATATACATATATACATATATATATATAAAAATATAAAAAAAAGTTTCTTCCCCACGCTTTGTGCTGTTATTCAACATCCCAGTAATGCATAACAAAGCCAGTCTGAATACATGTCTGCTCATGCTGTGGAAGAAAAGGGTAATGCGAGGGCAGAAACTGAAAGGTTGCACTGGATTTCAGCAGTCATGCAACATTAGATCAACTTTCGACGACAACATGTTCACTCGAGGAATTTCATATCTGATCCACCGGGTTATCCCGGAGTTTATAGCGGTGCATCATCACACAACTTCATAAACTTTAGTCAACATCTTCTTTAGGATACTTCTCAACGGGAGAGAAACTTGGTTTTTGAAATCTTAGAGGATGATGTTAGTAGGCAGTCTCATGCAAGTACAGTACCTGAGCGCTGAATCTGTGAATGTCATCTGATGCGCTGACTAGCTCAATGGAGGACAAGGAGGAAGAATGGCTATGGGGCTGCGCAGCAGAGAGAGAGGGTCCAAAGAGAAAGCAGGAAAGAAAGAACAGAGTAGGAGGAAGCAGAAGATTGACGACACAATCAAAGTCTGCTCGAGGAGCTTTTCATCAGGAAATGTTAAGAAAGCTACATTTTTTGGGCAGAGAGAATCAGCGGGTGTATTTTTAAATACGCATGGAAACAATATGAGAAGACATTCCATGGTGCAGGTGCACTGAACTGTTGCTAAATGTCAGAGAGATCCACCAGCACGGAAATGACGAGAAAAGAGAGGCGACTTGAAATCACGATAAAGAAAATTTGGGTGCTGAATTGTTCAGTGGAAACAATGTAAGAAACAAACTACGCACCTTGTTGGCAAATCGATGCGTGCCGATGGTAGAGTAGACATCGTTAGGCGGAACTGGAGTTATTCGAGGTATCCTGACCTTCTCTGATTGGCTCTGCGGGACAAACAGTGCAGGACAGAGAGAGAGAACTATATAAAGAGGCACCATCACCATATGGAACGGTGCTGAAACTGCAATCAGACCAATGAAGATGGAAGATTCAACACTGCTTTTCTTTCACACCTGCTCCTCTATCTTGTCTTGTCTGTCCAGTGCAGCTTCTACCGCATCAAAGAATTCATCTTCATTGATCAGGCTGTTGGGCCCTTCCTGTGAAGATCACGCAAACGGTGCAGGGGTCCATTAAAAATACATCAGGGACTGATGTGCACAGTCACTAGAAAAACACACAGATTCAGGACAAAGTCCTTTCCCAAACATTAAAAATTGTTTTAATCGATTTATTTAATCATGCCTCATAATCTGGTCCTCCATAATGCGACTTCTTCTTCAGTTCATTCACAGCAGACTTGTGGGCGTCTTCTACCCTTCTCCTCTTCTCCAGCTCCTGTACACAAAGGTAACAAGTTTGTTTGGTAACGGTTCATTTCAAAGACGCGAAAAAAGTTTGATAAGCCCTCGAAACAATATACATGTTCATCAGCTGACAGAAAGGTGCTTATCTCAGATATTCTGTCAAAACCCAGCATCATTCAGCTTTGTCTTCACATTTTTACAGTTCTATGCAGTGAGCCGAGCCCTTTATATGAGTGTAAAAATGATGAAGGCAATACAACTCACATAAGTACAACCTTTCAGACAGCAGTGATTTCAAGATTCCATTCAATATGAACACTAAAAACTAAGAGAAAGGTTTGAAAGGTGTCACTATTAATCGGTGAAAATGCTTTATTGTAGTTGTTCCAGCTGCATTTGGATGAAATATAAGAGGTCCTGACTTGCAACTAGTTTGCTCTCGGTCAGGATGTTCACATTTTATTTATTAATAATTTCCTATTGACAATCAAAAAGGTACAATGATGTTAATAAAAGGTGCCTCCTTGACCTCCACATTTTCCCCACCTACTGTGGCCACCCCGATGCTCTCTTGTAACCCCAGAGAAGGCCTGCCCTACACAGTTCTGGCTTTACTGGAAAATAAAAAGCTGTATAAATATGGAGATATAATAAACTTAAGAGTTTGTCAGATCAGATCACACTTACATTAATGCACTGCCACAACTTTATACAGGCTTGTTAACAATATTCTTGAAATACACCTGTCAAACATCGCACAAAACAATGTACAAACAGGTTTCTTTTCGGTCAATCATCCAATTACTTTATCCTGCTTCTAAGAAAACGACAATGCACCTGATCACACCTCAAACACACCCATGAGCTGTCAGATGGATACGCGAGTGAACCGGCGTGCGGCCCGGACTTGAAACAGACAACAGCCTGAATTTTAACACAAGTGAGACACATGTTATACTCGGTGCTTCTCCGAGCCAAGTTAACATGCAAAACAGCCCAATGTATCATTTCCTCCTCAAGGAAAATACCTTCAGCTGCACACAAAAGACCTAGAAAACAACAGGGTGTCAGTTATACAATAGGGAACTAAAGCGGTTGGATTATCTTCCAGTTTTTCAGCTTTTCACATTAAGAACTTGAAAAGAGCAGAAACACAACAAACCCACTGGTATTTGGTCTTGTTATGAGAAAATGAATCAAACTTGTAGAATTTTCTATGTAGGTTACGCTCTGCAAGAAACCCCATGACACAAAAAGAGTTTTATAATTCAGAGAGCAAAAAGAAGGAAAATAATCTGAAGAAACTGTGGCTTGAGAACTGTAATGGTAAAACTCCCTCAAAAACTATTAAGTGAAGCAGAAACAGGTACTGAAACTAAACAGAGTATAAAAGACGGCGTGGACAAAGTAAACCAGCCACAAGACAAACAGGAGGAGATCCTGCTGTCAGCAGGCTGAGACCTACTTTAAAGAAGAGGCTGCGGCTTTGTAGAGGAATCCATTTTTGTGTCTGGTATTTGGGCACCTCAGTCCGCCGGTGCTTCCACAAGCTGAACCACGACGTCCTGGCAGTCATTTTCTAAAGGAGCTCGTCGTACGAAGTCTGAGGCTGCGTGTTGAACTCGTTCCAGTGTGTGCTCTCTAACAAGTTACAATTCCTATTTCCTTACTCCACACACACACACACACACACACACACACACACACACACACACAAACACAGCTAAACCTGAGCGAGATAAGAAAACACTGATAGGTAGACGACTGGTGTGAAAATACCTCAGACCTGCCTGAAAATACTTCCCGGCTTTTGGAAGTTTCAGGGCAGGGCAGCACGCCTTTGCACACAGAAAGAAAAAAAAAAGAAACAAAACTGGTTTGACGGCATCAGCTGGGTTAATGAGGATACAAGCATGTGGAGCGAAACTTTAAAGATACAGTTCTCTCTGTGTACATCAGTGAAAGCAGCGAAGGAAAAGTGTCACACTCTAGACACTCTTGAAGAAATGATAAAAAAACAAAAAAAACAACGAATGATTAGGACTAAAGCTGAAAAAAAAAAGAAATATGTTCCAGTAATCATGCAATTATTGACTCAAAGGTAACTACAATCAATTTAGCAGTATTTGTTTCAGAGAAATAATGAAGTCTTTTGGAAATGTAAACAATTTTTTTGCTACTTGTTCAGCAAGTCTGGGTTTTAATTTGGCTGAATTGAAGTGTTTTACATTCATGCCAGGTGGTAGAAAAGCGAGCTAAATGTTCCAGAAAGAAACCAGGGAAATATATCAAAAGAGCATACGATCATAAAAATACAAGAAACCACATGACACAACTTTGGGCACAAAGAAGCGAACAAAAGCTTCAACAACAAAGAAGCTCTTCAGGTAGAAGATCGGAAACGCATCTGAACCACGTCTAATGTGTTCATTCATCGCAGCTGGTGTAGGTTACATTGATTGAATGACCTTCTATTCTTTCCTAAACAACTACTTTTTCTTTTTAACACTATATAAAGCACCGGCTGTCATCTGACTTTCCTCGCACGCATCAATAAAAGTGTTGCACCGCGACTTCCTCACAGACTATGCACAGTCCAAAACTGTGCTCATAATCGCGGCGTCCTTAAAGTGAAATAACAGTAAAATGACTCTTCAGCCACGTCCTCTCGGAAAACTCTCCATTATCAAGCCGACACTTCACACACTGTGAGTGACGTGTGCTGGAATCACTGCAGAGTGATTCTACCTTGTCCAGCCTCTTCTGCCAGCTGTCCTCTCGCTTGACCATCAGCTCGATGCAGTGGGACAACGTGGAGAGGATGCCCGCCGTCGTGGCCTTGAAGGTGATGGCTTCGCCTTTGAAGTCGATTCCGTTCACACCTTTGGGACTCGCGGGGGAAAACACTTAATGCAAATACAAAGGAAAATCATTTTTTTTTTTAAAAACGGCAGGCTCCTTACGCGTCAATGATGGCGCTTTTCGCAAAATATAGTCAGTCAGCAAGAAAAACATCCACCCTGTAATCAACCAGTGAAGTGTGTTTCTGTGGGGAGACTCACATTTCTCTTTGCTGCCATTGTTGTTGTGATTATATTCGCTCTCGGGTCTTGCGGTGGAAGGAAAGTCATCCTCATCTTCCTCTACTAACGGGGATAGAAAAAACAAAAAAAAAAACAACACAAACCAGTTTAACTTGTTAAATCTTTCAACTTACTCTGCAGCAATAAGAATCAACACAAAATGTTGTTACTTGATAAATATACATGGGTCATTCAGTGGAGTGGTAGTTTTCACTCTGGCCTCATATCTAGAATGTCCCTATTTGGCCTCGGGGACTTTCTGTGTCGAGTTTGTAGAAAAATTTCCAAGAACAGCAAAACAAACAATCTCATAAATAAGATGTGTCAAAAAAAAGACTTGGTAAATACTTGGGTTTTGTTATTCTGCCATAAATGTAGCGATTTATTTTAAACTTCCTAAATGTTGCACGGCAACACGCTCACCTGCATCTTTATTTAGGAGTCTGTAAATTCTACTAAAAAATATGATGTGCAGCTCTTGAGCATTATTTGCATGAAAACGAATGATTTAAGCCACATAATAAAGCAGGTGAAAAAAGAAAGTTATTTCAAAGACTCCAGGAAAGGCTCTGCAGTAGAATTTAAACAACCCACAGACCAACTGTAAGTGGATATTGATTTTTATTTCCTTTCTCAATGGGTCTCACCACTCTGGTTCAATTCTCATGCTGCATCAATCCAGTCAAGACACACAGACTGTAAAATGCTTTCCAGTAAATGTCAAGGCCGACTCCCTTCACTTTGCTTTATGATCTCAAATATACATCCAACAAACAAAATTCAACCTGTTCGTGCTAAAATGGCACAATAAGTGTTCAGAGGCTGTCTGTCACCTCTGTCTCTCTGAAATTCGTCTTTGGAAACAGCATCAGCACAGTTGTCAAAGTACTTCTGCAGGGTGTCCACTTGTCTGCACAGAATGTCCCTGAAGGTTTCCATTTCTGCAAGCTTCTCACGCAACCGGTGCCCCTTCTG